>MU225628.1:418951-431029 GCA_018584345.1 Thuja plicata | reverse complement strand
CCTATCTATGGAAACTAGGGTTTCTTTATTCTTTTTTCTAATTACCCTAGCCACTGGGCAATAGTTTTTCGCTAGTTCCCTAATGAGACCAATATCCACATATACATCAGGTACAATCAACTTGGCCGTACTCAAATCCGATGGATTTCAGATTGGGACTGGTTTAACCCTATTGTTTCAGAAATAATGAAATAAAGAAATACCAGAGTAGTCTGGGGTTACTGGATTTCTGCATTGAGACCATTTGTCTGTCCATTCCTCCCAATCCGCGTTGTTTGTGTTCAGAGTTCCAGGCAGCAATTTGACAAATTCTTCTATTTATTGCTTAGGTACAAATTCCTTCTTCTCAGATCCTTGTGAGGTGGTAGGAACGATTGCTTGACTCATCTTGCTTCTCCTTTGAATTTTACTATCTCAGACACAAAGCTCCAGGTAAATAAGATCCTTACTATTCGTAGAAAACTCAGAATGCAGAAATGAGAGTTGTACAAAATCCAACTCAATCATTTACACTTATAGCCATTAAGGACTGTGTCTTGTCAACTTGAAAGCTGAATTTCTGCACTTGAACTGTCATAGAGATTTCATTCTGTCATTAATGCTGTGATCAACTTGCACTGTACATCCTATCTGGAAGAGAGAGTGTACGCTTTTTTCCATCTGGCACTCGTCAGCCTGAAACTTGCCAACACATTGCACTTTATTCACTTTTAGAAATGCCTTTGTGAGTGAGTGACACATCCTTATTATCTAACTGGTCGCATACTCGCCGTCCATCCTTGCTCAGCTTTTTATCTGTCATGAGTGAGCGATGACCTAGTTCTTGACTCAATCTTAAGTCTATCGCGTACTCGCTGTCTATCATGCTTTGGATTTTCTTTTCATGCGAGTGAGCGATTATTTTCTTTTGTTACTCATCGCGCTCACGAATTCACCTTTTATTTTATTTGAATCTGGGCGACTGAGCGAGAATGTATCCTTTCTTTCATCTATTCCTTAATTGCACACTCGCAAGCCTTTTAAAATGCACTTTTTGATTTGGGCGATTGAGCGATGCTTTTCTCCCTCCGGCTCATCACATACCCGCGAGCTAATTTCTTTTTTCTTCATTGACTGGGCGACTGAGCGATATTCATCTTTTATAACTCATACTCTGTCCAATCGCTCACTCGCTATCCTTTTATTCCTGCTATCATCTAATGCGCAAGTGAGCGGTGCATTGTTTTTTTTGCTCAGTCACAAATTCGCGAGCCCAGAAACTTTACTTCATTATACACTGCGAGTGCGTGACTGCTTCAATTTTCACCTTCATCACCCACTCATGAGCTATTGTTCTTTCTTCTCTTCTGCTTGGCGACTGAGCGATGACCTTCTCTTTTGGCTTGTCGCACGCTTGCAGGCTCTTTTCTTTCATTTCATTACATACCGCGAGTGCGCGAGTGTCTCACTTTTTCCCTTGTCGCCCACTCGCGAGCTCTTTTCTGATCATCTGCATTGACTGGCGAGTGTGCGACATCATTCTTTCTCTGCTTGTCGCATGCTCGCAAGCTGACCTTTCATCACCTCAAAGCTTCAGCGAGTGAGCGAGGCATGTAATGGGTTCTTAGTCACTCATTCGCGGACTATCATGAAACTTAAAAAGTACTTGTGCGACTGGGCAATGCAAATTTCATAACCTTGTTTTATATCTTCGTTGCGCACTCTCTCTACAAAAAACAACATGGGTTAAACCTATGCGAGTAAGCGACAGCTATACGACATGACTTCATCGCGCACTCGCGCAACTCAAAATATTGACACAAGAACTTGATGTGACTGTGCGACTGCTTAAGGCTTAACAATACTTGCTCGATCACGGAGCATGAAGTAAACAGCAAAATTTTTTAGCGACTGCGTGATTAACCTTTACAAACATAAGACCCGCTCATTCGCAGACACATGATAACTTAACATGGGCTCATCGCGATTGCGTGATACATAATGTTTTTACTCGTCGCCCACTCGCAAACTTAGAACTTGACTTCTAAAAAGCATCGCGACTGCATGATTTACAACTTTAAGACATGAACCCGCTCACTCACACACAGACCAAACTTTGACACAAACAGCTCACGATTGCACGATTCTCTTCACTGACAGCTCGTCGCCTGCTCGCACAACTTAAAAACATTCCAAGAAAACCGATGCGACCAAGCGACTAGGGTTAAAACATGACTTCAAAAGTGAAGGACTTATTTTGAGCGGTAAAACACAAGATTTAGAAATAGGAAAGCCCGGGAAAAGAATAAGACCAAGGGATTCAAAAAAATTTCAACACAGTGCTAACAGGTTGACCGATTCGGCGATCTAGAACTTTAGAACGGCTTGTTATGAGATTATAGCTCATTATCAATGAACGGTTGACTGATTCAGCGATGTGAAACCTTAGAATAGCTTGTTACAAGATTGTAGCTAATTGTCAGTGAACGGTTGACTGATTTGGCAATCTAGAACCTTAGAATGGCTTGTTATGAGATTACAGCTCATTATCAGTGAATGGTTGACCGATTCAGTGATGTGGAACCTCAAAATAGCTTATTCTGAGATTACAGCTCATTATCAGTGAACGGTTGACCGATTTAGTGATGTGGAACCTCAGAATGACTTGTTATGAGATTACAGCTCATTATTAGTGAACAATTGACCGATTCAGTGAGCTAGAACTTCAGAATGGCTTCTTATGAGATTACAGCTCATTATCAGTGAATGGTTGACTGATTTAGTGATGTGGAACCTCAGAATGACTTGTTATAAGATTACAACTCATTATCAATGAATGGTTGACCGATTCAGCGATGTGGAACCTCAGAATGGCTTGTTATGAGATTATAGCAAATTATCAATGAACAGTTGACCGATTCGGTGATGTGGAACCTCAGAATAGCTTGTTACAAGATTGTAGCTCATTATCAATTAATGGTTGACCAATTCAGCGATGTGGAACCTTAGAATGGCTTGTTATGAGATTACAGCTCATTATCAATGAATGGTTGACCAATTTAGTGATCTAGAACCTCAGAACGGCTTGTTATGAGATTATAGCTCATTATCAGTGAACGGTTGACTGATTCAGTAATGTGGAACCTCAGAACAGCTTGTTATGAGAATACATCTCATTGCCAATAAATGGTTGACCGATTTGGCAATGTGGAACCTCAGAATAGCTTGTTATGAGACTACAACTCATTATCAGAGAACGGTTGACCAATTCGGTGATCTAGAACCTCAAAATGGCTTGTTATGAGATTACAGCTCATTATCAGTGAATGATTGACCGATTCAGTGATGTGGAACCTCAGAACAGCTTGTTATGAGATTACAGCTCATTATCAGTGAACGATTGACCAATTTGGTGATCTAGAACCTCAGAATCACTTGTTATGAGATTATAGCTCATTATCAGCGTACGATTGACCGATTCAGTGATGTGGAACTTTAGAATGGCTTGTTATGAGATTACAACTCATTATCAATGAATGGTGTACCGATTCGGCGATGTGGAAGCTCAGAACACCTTGTTATGAGATTGTAGCTCATTATCAATGAACGGTTGATGAATTTGGTGATCTAGACCCTCAGAATGCCTTGTTATGACATTATAGCTCATTATCAGCAAACGGTTGATCGATTCGGCGATGTGGAACCTCAGAACGGCTTGTTATGAGATTACAGCTCATTATCAATGAACAGTTGACTGATTCGGCAATATAGAACCTCAAAATGGCTTGTTATGAGATTATAGCTCATTATCAGCAAACAGTTGACTGATTCGGCAATGTGGAACCTTAGAATGGTTTGTTATGAGATTACAGCTCATTATCAGTGAACGATTGACTAAGTCAGTGATGTGGAACCTCAGAATAGCTTGTTATGAGATTACAGCTCATTATGAGTGAATGATTGACTGATTCGGTGATCTAGAACCTCAAAATGGCTTGTTATGAGATTATAGCTCATTATCAGTTAATGGTTGACAGATTCGGTGATTTAGAACCTCAGAATGGCTTGTTATGAGATTACAGCTCATTATCAGTGAACGGTTGACTGATTTGGCGATCTATAACCTTAGAATGGCTTGTTATGAGATTACAACTCATTATCAGTGAATGGTTGACCGATTCAACAATGTGGAACCTCACAATGACTTGTTACGATATTGCAACTCATTATCAATGAACGGTTAACCAATTTAGTGATGTGGAACCTTAGAATGGCTTGTTATGAGACTACAACTCATTATCAATGAACGGTTGACCGATTCGATGATGTAGAACCTCAGAATGGCTTGTTATGAGATTACAACTCGTTATCAGTGAATGGCTGACCCATTTAGTGATGTGGAGCCTTAGAATAGCTTGTTATGAGATTGTAGCTCATTATCAGCGAACGATTGACTAATTCGGTGATCTAGAATCTCCAAATGGCTTGTTATTAGATTATAACTCATTTTCAGCGAACGGTTGACCGATTATGTGGTGTGGAACCTCAGAACAGATTATTCTGAGATTACAGCTCATTATCAGTGAATGGTTGACCGATTTGGCAATGTAGAACCTCAAAATGACATGTTATGAGATTAAAACTCATTATTAGCAAACAATTGATCGATTTGGTGATCTAGAACCTCATAATGGTTTGTTATGAGATTATAGCTCATTATCAATGTGCGGTTGACGGATTCGGTGATGTAGAACCTTAGAATGACTTGTTATGAGATAACAACTCATTATCAATGAATGGTTGACCGATTCGGTAATGTGGAACCTCAGAATGGCTTGTTATGAGATTACAGCTCATTATCAATGAACGGTTGATCGATTCAGTAATGTGGAACCTCAGAATGACTTGTTATGAGATTGCAGCTCATTATCAGTGAACAGTTGACCGATTCAGTGATGTGGAACCTTAGAATGGCTTGTTATGAGATTATAGGTCATTATCAATGAATGGTTGACCGATTTAGTGATCTAGAACCTCAAAATGACTTGTTATGAGATTATAGCTCATTATTAGCAAACAGTTTACCAATTCGGTGATGTGGAACCTCAGAATGGCTTGTTACAAGATTGTAGCTCATTGTCAATAAATGGTTGACTGATTCGGCGATGTGAAACCTTAGAATGGCTTGTTATGAGATTATAGCTCATTATCAGTGAATGATTGACCAATTTGGCGATGTGGAACCTTAGAACAGCTTGTGAGATTATAGCTCATTATCAATGAACGATTGACTGATTCGACGATGTAGAACCTCAGAATGGCTTGTTATGAGATTGTAGCTCATTATCAATGAACGGTTGACCGATTCAGCAATGTGGAACATCAAAACAGCTTGTTATGAGATTAAAGCTCATTATCAATGAACAGTTGACCGATTCAATGATCTAGAACCTCAAAATAGCTTGTTATGAGATTATAACTCATTATCAGTGAACGGTTGACCGATTGGGCGATATGGAACCTCAGAACAAATTATTATGAGATTATAGCTCATTATCAGTGAATGGTTGACCAATTCGGCGATCTAGAACCTTAGAATGGCTTGTTATGAGATTACAGTTCATTATCAACAAATGGTTGACCGATTCGGTGATCTAGAACCTCAGAACGGCTTGTTATGAGATTATAGCTCATTCAGTGATGTGAAACCTCAGAACAACTTGTTATGAGATTACAGCTCATTATCAGCGAACAGTTGACTGATTCGGCAATCTAGAACCTTAGAATGGCTTGTTATGAGATTACAACTCATTTTCAGTGAACGGTCAACTTGTTATGAGATTATAGCTCATTATCAATCTACGATTGACCTATTCGGAGATCTAGAATCTCAGAATAGCTTGTGATGAGATTACAGCTCATTATCAATATACGATTGATCGATTTGGTGATCTAGAACCTCAGAATAGCTTGTTATGAGATTACAACTCATTATCAGTGAACGGTTGACCGATTCTATGATGTGGAACCTTAGAACAGCCTGTTATGAGATTACAGCTCATTATCACCGAACGGTTGACCGATTCGGTGATCTAGAACCTCAAAATGGCTTGTTATGAGATTACAGCGCATTATCAGCGAACGGTTGAATGATTTGGCAATGTGGAACCTCAGAACAACTTGTTATGAGATTACAGCTCATTATCAGTGAACGGTTGACTGATTTGACGATCTAGAACCTCTGAACGGCTTGTTATGAGATTACAACTGATTATCAGCAAACGGCTCACTGATTCAGTGATGTGGAACCTTAGAATAGCTTGTTATGAGATTACAGCTCATTATCAGTGAAGGATTGACTGATTCGGTGATCTAGAACCTCAGAATGGCTTTTTATGAGATTAGACCTTATTATCAATGTATGATTGACTAATTCGGCAATCTAGAACCTCAGAATGGCTTGTTATGAGATTACAGCTGATTATTAATGTACGGTTGACCGATTCAGTGATCTAGAACCTTAGAACGACTTGTTATGAGATTACAACTCATTATCAATTAACGGTTGACCGATTCAGCAATGTGGAACCCCAGAATAACTTGTTATGAGATTACAGCTCATTATCAGCGAACGGTTGACTAATTCGGCGATGTGGAACCTCAAAATGGCTTGTTATGAGATTATAGCTCATTATTAGCAAACGGTTGACCGATTCGGCGATGTGGAACCTCAGAACATCTTGTTATGAGATTACAGCTCATTATCAATGTATAATTGACCGATTCAGCAATCTAGAACCTTAGAATAGCTTGTTATGAGATTACAGCTAATTGTCAATGTACGGTTGACCGATTCAGTGATCTAGAACCTTAGAATGGCTTATTATGAGATTACAACTCATTATCAGTGAACGATTGACCGATTCGGTGATCTAGAACCTTAGAATGGCTTGTTATGAGATTATAGCTCATTATCAATGTACAATTAATCGATTTGGCAATCTAGAACCTCAGAATGGCTTGTTATGAGATTACAGCTAATTATCAATGTACGGTTGATCGATTCAGCGATCTAGAACTACAAAATGGCTTGTTATGAGATTATAGCTCATTATCAGCGAATGATTGACTGATTCGGTGATGTGGAACCTTAGAATAGCTTTTTATGAGATTATAGCTCATTATCAGTGAATGGTTGACCGATTCAGCGATCTAGAACCTCAGAATGGCTTGTTATGAGATTAGAACTCATTATCAGTGAACAGTTGACCGATTCGGCGATGTGGAACCTCAGAAAAGCTTGTTATGAGATTACAGCTCATTATCAGTGAACGCTTGACTGATTCGGCAATGTGGAACCTCAGAATGGCTTGTTATGAGTTTATAGCTCATTATCAGCGAACCGTTGACCGATTCAGTGATGTGGAACCTTAGAACATCTTGTTATGAGATTATAGCTCATTATCAGTGAACGGTTGACCGATTCGGTGATCTAGAACCTCAAAATGGCTTGTTATGAGATTACAGCTCATTATCAATGTACAATTGACTGATTTGGCAATCTAAAACCTCAGAATAGCTTGTTATGAGATTACAGCTAATTATCAATGTACGGTTGACCGATTCAGCGATCTAGAACCTTATATTGGCTTGTTATGAGATTACAACTCATTATCAGTGAATGATTGACCGATTCGGCGATATAGAACCTCAGAATGACTTGTTATGAGATTATAGCTCATTATCAATGTACAATTGACCGATTTGGCAATCTAGAACCTCAGAATTTCTTGTTATGAGATTACAGCTAATTATCAATGTACGGTTGACCAAATCAGTGATCTACAACCTCAGAACGGCTTGTTATGAGATTACAGCTCATTATCAGCGAATGAATAATCGATTCAGTGATGTGGAACCTTAGAATAGCTTATTATGAGATTATAGCTCATTATCAGCGAATGGTTGACCAATTCGGTGATCTAGAACCTTAGAACGGCTTGTTATGATATTACAACTCATTATCAGTGAATGGTTGACCAATTCGGCGATGTGGAACCTCAAACCAGCATGTTATGAGATTACAGCTCATTATCAGGGAACGGTTGACCGATTCGGCGATCTAGAACCTCAAAATGGCTTGTTATGAGATTACAACTCATTATCAATGTATGATTGACCGATTTGGCAATCTAGAACCTAAGAAGGGCTTGTTATGGGATTACAACTGATTCTCAATGTACGGCTGACCGATTCAATGATCTAAAATCTCATAATGGCTTCTTATGAGATTACAACTCATTATCAGCAAATGGTTGACTGATTCGGCGATGTGGAACCTCAGAACAACATCTTATGAGATTACAGCTTATTATCAGCGAACGGTTGACCAATTCGGTGATCTAGAACCTTAGAAGGGCTTGTTATGAGATTACAGCTCATTATCAGTGAATAGTTGACTGATTTAGTGATGTGGAACCTTAGATAAGATTTTTATGAGATTACAGCTCATTATTAGTGAACAGTTGACCGATTCAGCAATCTAGAACCTCAAAATGGCTTGTTATGAGACTACAACTTATTATCAGCAAACGGTTGACCGATTCGGCGATGTGGAACCTCAGAACAAATTGTTATTTGATTACAACTCATTATCAGTGAATGGTTGATTGATTCGGCAATCTAAAACCTTAGAACGGCTTGTTATAAGATTATAGCTTATTATCAATGTACGATTGACTGATTCGGTGATCTAGAACCTTAGAATGACTTGTTATGAGATTAAAGCTCATTATCAATGTACAGTTGACTGATTCGGCAATCTAGAACCTCAGAATAGCTTGTTATGAGATTACAACTCATTAATAGTGAATGGTTGACCAATTCGGCAATGTGGAACCTCAGAACAGCTTGTTATAAGATTACAACTCATTATCAGTGAATGGTTGACTGATTTGACGATGTGGAACCTCAGAACAACTTGTTATGAGATTACAGCTCATTATCAATGAATGGTTGATTGATTTGGTGATCTACAACCTTAGAACAGTTTGTTATGAGATTATAGGTCATTATCAATGTACGATTGACTGATTCGACAATCTACAACCTCAGAACGGCTTGTTATGAGATTACAGCTCATTATCAATGTACGGTTGACCGATTTGGTGATCTAGAAACTCAGAATGGCTTGTTATGAGATTACAACTCATTATCAGTGAATGGTTGACCGATTTAGCGATGTGGAACCTCATAGTAACTTGTTATGAGATTACAACTCATTATCAGTGAAGGGTGGACCGATTCAGCTATGTAGAACCTCAGAATGGCTTGTTATTCATTATCAGTGAATGGTTGACTGATTTAGTGATCTAGAACCTTAGAACAGCTTGTTATGAGACTATAGCTCTTTATCAATGTATGATTGACCAATTCGGCGATCTAGAACCTCAGAATGGCTTGTTATGAGATTATAGCTCATTATCATTATATGATTGACCGATTTGGCGATCTAGAACCTCAGTGAGCAGTTGACTAATTCAGCGATCTAGAACCTCAGAATGGCTTGTTATGAGACTACAGCTCATTATCAATGTATGATTGACCAATTCAGTGATCTAGAACCTCATAATGGCTTGTTATGAGATTATATCTCATTATCAGCAAATGGTTGACCGATTTGGGTATGTGAAACCTCAGAATAGCTTGTTATGAGATTATAGCTCATTATCAGTGAATGATTGATCAATTTGGTGATCTAGAACCTTAGAATGGCTTGTTATAAGATTACAGCTCATTATCAGTGAACGGTTGACCGATTCAACGATGTGGAACCTTAGAATGGCTTGTTATGAGATTACAACTCATTATCAATGAATGATTAACGGATTTAGCAATGTGGAAAGTTAGAATAGCTTGTTATGAGATTATAGCTCATTATCAGTGAATGATTGACCGATTCGGTGATCTAGAACCTCAAAATGGCTTGTTATGAGATTACAACTCATTATCAGCGAACGATTGACCGATTCAGTGATGTAGAACCTTAGAACAGCTTGTTATGAGATTACAGCTCATTATCAGTGAACGGTTGACTGTTTCAGCAATCTAGAACCTCAGAACGGCTTGTTATTAGACTATGCTCATTATCAATGTATGATTGACCAATTCGGCGATCTAGAACCTCAGAATGACTTGTTATGATATTATAGCTCATTATCATTGTACGATTGACTGATTTGGCAATCTAGAACCTCAAAACAGCTTGTTATAAGATTATAACTCATTATCAGTGAATGGTTGACTGATTCGGTGATATGGAACCTCATAATAGCTTGTTATGAGATTAAAACTCATTATCAGTAAACGGTTGATGGATTCGGCGATTTAGAACCTCATAATGGCTTCTTATGAGATTATAGCTCATTATCAATGAATGGTTGATTGATTTGGCGATGTGGAATTTCAGAACATCTTGTTATGAGATTACAGCTCATTATCAGTGAACGGTTGACCGATTCAGCAATCTAGAACCTCAGAATAGCTTGTTATGAGATTACAACTCATTATCAGCGAACGGTTGACCGATTCGGTGATGTGGCACCTCAAAATAGCTTGTTATGAGATTATAGGTCATTATCAATGTATGATTGATCGATTCAATGATCTACAACCTCAGAATAGCTTGTTATGAGATTACAACTCATTATCAGTGAACGGTTGACTGATTCAGTGATGTGGAATGTCAGAATAATTTGTTATGAGATTAAAGCTCATCATCAGTGAATGGTTGACCGATTCAATGATCTAGAACCTCAGAATGGCTTGTTATGAGATTATAGCTCATTATTAGCGAATAGTTGACCGATTCGGCGATGTGGAACCTTAAAACATCTTATTATGAGATTATAGCTCATTATCAGTGAATGGTTGACCGATTCAGCGATCTAGAACCTCAGAATGGCTTGTTATGAGATTACAGCTCATTATCAGTGAATGGTTGACCGATTTGGCGATGTGGAACCTCAAAATAGCTTGTTATGAGATTGCAACTTATTATCAGCGAACGGTTAACCGATTCGGCGATCTAGAACCTCAGAATGGCTTGTTATGAGATTACAACTCATTATCGGTGAATGGTTGACTGATTGGGCAATGTGGAACCTTAAAACAGCTTGTTATGAGGTTATATCTCTTTATCAGTAAATGATTGACCGATTCAGCGATCTACAACCTTAGAATGGCTTGTTATGAGATTACAGCTCATTATCAATGTATGATTGACCGATTTGGCGATCTAGAACCTTAGAATGGCTTGTTTTGAGATTACAACTCATTATCAATGTATGATTGACCAATTTGGTGATGTGGAACGTTAGAATAGCTTGTTATGAGATTACAGCTCATTATCAGTGAGTAGTTGACCGATTCGGCGATCTAGAACCTCAGAACAGCTTGTTATGAGATTACAACTCATTATCAGCGAATGATTGACCGATTTGGGGATGAGGAACCTCAGTATAGCTTGTTATGAGATTACAGCTCATTATCAATGAACGGTTGACTGATTCAGCGATCTAGAACCTCAGAATGGCTTGTTATGAGATTACAACTCATTATCATTGAATGGTTGACTGATTCAGTGATCTAATACTCAGAATGGCTTGTTATGAGATTACAGCTCATTATCAATGTATGATTGACCGATTTAGAGATCTAGAACATCAGAATGGCTTGTTATGAGATTACAACTCATTATCACTGAAGGGTTGACCCATTCAGTGATATGGAACCCTGAAATAGCTTGTTATGAGATTATAGCTCATTATCAGAGAACGGTTGACTGATTCAGTGATCTAGAACCTTAGAATGACTTGTTATGAGATTAGAGCTCATTATCAGTGAACACTTGACCGATTTGGCGATGTGGAACCTCAAAATAGCTTGTTATGAGATTATAGCTCATTATCAGCAAACGGTTGACCGATTCGGCGATGTGGAACCTCAGAATAGCTTCTTATGAGATTACAGCTCATTATCAACAAATGGTTGACCGATTCGGTGATCTAGGACCTTAGAATGGCTTGTTATGAGATTATA
>MU225628.1:402378-413381 GCA_018584345.1 Thuja plicata | reverse complement strand
AATGGTTGACCAATTCAGTGATCTAGAACCTCAGAATAGCTTGTTATAAGATTACAACTCATTATCAATGAACAGTTGACCAATTCGATGATGTGGAACCTCAAAACAACTTGTTATATGATTATAGCTCATTATCAGTGAACGGTTGATCGATTCGGTGATCTAGAACCTCAGAATGGCTTGTTATGAGATTACAACTCATTATCAGCAAATGGTTGACCGATTCGGCGATGTGGAACCTCAGAATGGCTTGTTATGAGATTACAACTCATTATCAGCAAACGGTTGACCAATTCAGTAACCTAGAACCTCAAAATGGCTTGTTATGAGATTACAAGTCATTATCAGTGAACGGCTGACCGATTCGGTGATCTAGAACCTCAAAATAGCTTGTTATGAGATTAAAACTCATTATCAGTGAACGTTTGATCGATTCAGATATCTAGAACCTCAGAATGGATTGTTATGAGATTCTAACTCATTATCAAGGAATGGTTGACCGATTCGGCGATGTGGAACCTTAAAATAGCTTGTTATAAGATTACAGCTCATTATCAGTGAACAATTGACTGATTTGGGGATCTAGAACCTCAGAATGACTTGTTATAATATTAAAGCTCATTATCAGTGAATAGTTGACTGATTTGGCAATGTGGAACCTCAGAACGGCTTGTTATGAGATTACAACTCATTATCAGCAAATGATTGATTGATTCAGTGAGGTGGAATGTCAGAATAGCTTGTTATGAGATTACAGCTCATTATCAGTGAACAGTTGACTGATTCGACGATCTACAACCTGAGAATGGCTTGTTATGAGATTACAACTCATTATCAGTGAATGGTTGATTGATTCGGTGATGTGAAACCTCAAAATAGCTTGTTATGAGATTACAGCTCATTATCAGTGAATGGTTGACCGATTCAGCGATCTAGAACCTCAAAATGGCTTATTATGGGATTATAGCTCAATATCAATGTACAATTGACCGATTCGGCAATGTAGAACCTCATAATGGCTTGTTATGAGATTACAACTCATTATCAGCAAACAGTTGACCGATTCATTGATGTAGAACCTTAGAACAACTTGTTATGAGATTACAGCTCATTATCAGCGAATGGTTGACCGATTCGGCGATCTAGAACCTCAGAATGGCTTGTTATGAGATTATAACTCATTATCAGTGAACGATTGATTGATTCGACAATGTGGAACCTTAGAATAGCTTGTTATGAGATTATAGCTCATTATCAGTGAATGGCTGACCGATTTGGTGATCTAGAACCTCAGAATGGCTTGTTATGAGATTACAACTCATTATCAGTGAATGGTTGACTGATTCAGTGATGTGGAACCTCAGAACAACTTGTTATGAGGTTATAGCTCATTATCAGTGAATGGTTGACCGATTCGGTGATCTAGAACCTCAGAATGGCTTGTTATGAGATTACAGCTCATTATCAATGTACAATTGATTGATTCGACAATCTAGAACCTCAGAATGACTTGTTATGAGATTACAGCTCATTATCAATGTATGATTGACCAATTCAGCGATGTGGAACCTTAGAATAGCTTGTTATGAGATTATAACTCATTATCAGTGAACAATTGACCAATTCTGCGATGTGGGACCTCATAATAGCTTGTTATGAGATTATAGCTCATTATAAGTGAATAGTTGACCGATTTGGCAATCTAGAACCTCAAAATGGCTTGTTATGACATTACAACTCATTATCAATGAACGGTTGATCGATTCAGCGATGTGGAACCTCAGAATAGCTTGTTATGAGGTTACAGCTCATTATCAGCAAACGGTTGACCAATTTAGAGATCTAGAACCTCAGAATGGCTTGTTATGAGATTACAGCTCATTATCAATGTATGATTGACTGATTCGGCAATCTAGAACCTCAGAATGACTTGTTATGAGATTATAACTCATTATCAGTGAATAGTTGATCGATTTGGCAATGTAGAACCTCAGAACAACTTGTTATGAGATTACAGCTCATTATCAGCGAACGGTTGACCGATTCGGTGATCTAGAACCTTAGAACAGCTTGTTATGAGATTATAGCTCATTATCAATGTATGATTGACTGATTCGGTGATCTAGAACCTCAAAATAGCTTGTTATGAGATTACAACTCATTATCAATGTATGATTGACTGATTCGGTCATCTAGAACCTCAGAACAGCTTGTTATGAGATTACAATTCATTATCAGTGAACGACTGACCGATTGGACAATGTGGAACCTCAGAATAGCTTGTTTTGAGATTACAGCCCATTATCAGTGAATAGTTGACCGATTTGGAGATGTGGAACCTCCGAACATCTTGTTATGAGATTACAGCTCATTATTAGTGAACGGTTGACCGATTCAGCAATCTAGAACCTTAGAATGACTTGTTATGAGATTATAACTCATTATCAGTGAATGGTTGACCGATTCGGTGATGTGGAACCTCAGAATAGCTTGTTATGAGATTATAGCTCATTATCAGCGAATGGTTGACTGATTCAGGGATCTAGAACCTCAAAATGGCTTGTTATGTGATTATAGCTCATTATAAATGTACGATTGACCAATTCAGAAATCTAGAACCTCAGAATGGCTTGTTATGAGATTACAATTTATTATCAATATACGATTGACTGATTCACCAATCTAGAAACTTAGAATGGCTTGTTATGAGATTACAACTCAATATCAGGAAATGGTTGACCGATTCGGTGATGTGGAACCTCAGAATAGCTTGTTATGAGATTACAGCTCATTATCAATGAAAGGTTGACCGATTCGGTGATCTAGAACCTCAGAATGGCTTGTTATGAGATTACAACTCATTATTAGTGAATGGTTGACCGATTCAGTGATGTGGAACATCAGAATAGCTTGTTATGAGATTACAGCTCATTATCAGTGAACGGTTGACCAATTTGGTGATTTAGAACCCCAGAATGGCTTGTTATGAGATTACAACTCATTATCAGTGAACAGTTGACCAATTTGGCAATGTGGAACCTCAAAACGGCTTATAATGAGATTACAACTCATTATCAGTGAACGGTTAACCAATTCGGCAATCTAGAACCTCAGAATGGCTTTTTATGAGAATACAACTCATTATCAGCGAATGGTTGGCCAATTCGGTGATCTAGAACCTCAGAATAGCTTGTTATGAGATTATAGCTCATTATCAGCGAATGGTTGACTAATTTGGCCATCTAGAACCTCAGAATGGCTTGTTATGAGATTACAACTCATTATCGGCAAACGGTGGAATGATTCGATGATGTGGAACCTCAAAATAGCTTGTTATCAGATTACAGCTCATTATCAATGAACGATTGACTGATTCGGTGATCTAGAACCTCAGAACGGCTTGTTATGAGATTACAGCTCATTATTAGTGAACAGTTGACTGATTTGACGATGTGGAACCTCAGAATGGCTTGTTATGAGATTACAACTTCATTATCAGTGAACGATTGACCGATTTGGGGATGTGAAACCTTAGAATAGCTTGTTATGAGATTACAGCTCATTATCAACGAACGGTTGACTGATTTGGCGATCTAGAACCTTAGAATAGCTTGTTATGAGATTACAACACATTATCAGTGAATGGTTGACCAATTCAGTGATGTAGAACCTTAGAACAGCTTGTTATTAGATTACAGCTCATTATCAATAAATGGTTGACTGATTTGGCAATCTAGAACCTCAGAATGGCTTGTTATGAGATTACAGCTCATTATCAATGTACGACTGGCCGATTCGGTGATCTAGAACCTTAGAACGGCTTTTTATGAAATTACAACTCATTATCAGTGAACGATTGTCCAATTCAGCAATGTGGAACCTCAGAACAGCTTGTTATGAGATTACAGCTCATTATCAGCGAGCGGTTGACCGATTCAGTGATTTAGAACCTCAGAATGGCTTGTTATGAGATTACAGCTTATTATCAGTGAATGATTGACAGATTCAGCGATGTGGAACCATAGAATAGCTAGTTATGAGATTACAGCTCATTATCAATAAACGGTTCACCGATTCGGCGATCTAGAAACTTAGAACGGCTTGTTATGAGATTACAATTCATTACTAGCGAACGGTTGACTGAGTCAGCGATGTGGAACCTCAGAATAGCTTGTTATGAGGTTATAGCTCATTATTAGTGAATGGTTGACCGATTCAGCGATCTAGAACATTAGAATGGCTTGTTATGAGATTACAGCTCATTATCAACGTACGACTGACCGATTCGGTGATCTAGAACCTCAGAACAGCTTGTTATGAGATTACAACTCATTATCAGCTAACGGTTGACCGATTCAGCGATGTAGAACCTCAGAATAGCTTGTTATGAGATTACAACTCATTATCAGTGAATGATAGACTAATTCAGCGATCTAGAACCTCAAAATAGCTTGTTATGAGATTACAACTCATTATCAGTGAACGGTTGACCAATTCAGCAATGTAGAACCTCAAAATAGCTTTTTATGAGGTTACAGCTCATTATCAGTGAACGATTGACTGATTCGGTGATCTAGAACCTCAGAATGGCTTGTTATGAGATTACAACTCATTATCAATGTATGATTGACTTATTCGGCGATCAAGAACCTTAGAATGACTTGTTATGAGATTACAGCTCATTATCAATGTATGGTTGACCAATTTGGCGATGTGGATCCTCAAAATAGCTTTTTATAATATTATAGCTCATTATCAGGAAACAGTTGACTGATTCAACGATGTAGAACCTTAGAATAGCTTGTTATGAGGTTACAGGTTATTATTAGTGAATGGTTAACCGATTCAGCAATCTAGAACCTCAAAATGGCTTGTTATGAGATTACAGCTCATTATCAATGTACGATGGACCGATTCGGTGATGTAGAACCTCAGAATAGCTTGTTATGAGGTTACAGCTCATTATCAATGAATGGTTGACTGATTCAGCAATCTAAAACCTCAGAATGGCTTGTTATTGATGAATGGTTGACCGATTCAGTGATGTGGAACGTTAGAATAGCTTGTTATGAGATTAAAGCTCATTATTAGTGAACAGTTGACCGATTCAGCGATCTAGAACCTCAAAATGGCTTGTTATGAGATTATAGCTCATTATCAATCTATGATTGACTGATTTGGCAATCTAGAACCTCAGAATGGCTTGTTATGAGATTACATCGCATTATCAATGTATGATTTACCGATTCGGTGATCTACAACCTCAGAACAGCTTGTTATGAGATTACAACTCATTATCAGTGAACGGTTGACCGATTCATTAATGTGGATCTTTAGAATAGCTTGTTATGAGATTACAGCTCATTATCAGGGAACGGTTGACCGGTTTAGTGATCTAGAACCTCAGAATGGCTTGTTATGAGATTACAGCTCATTATCAGTGAACGGTTGACCAATTCAGCGATGTGGAACCTCAAAACATGTTGTTATGAGATTACAACTCATTATCAGTGAACGGTTGACCGATTCGGTGACCTAGAACCTTAGAATGGCTTGTTATGAGATTACAACTCATTATCAGTGAATGGTTGACTGATTCGGCGATGTGGAACCTCAGAATAGCTTGTTATGAGATTATAGCTCATTATCAGTGAACGGTTGACTGAGTCGGTGATCTAGAACTTAGAATGGCTTGTTATGAGATTATAGCTCATTATCAGTGAACGGTTGACCGATTCAGCAATGTGGAACCTTAGAATGGCTTTTTATGAGATTACATTTCATTATCAGTGAATGATTGACTGATTTGGTGATCTAGAACCTTAGAATGGCTTGTTATGAGATTACAACTCATTATCAGTGAACGATTGACCAATTCAGTGATCTAAAACCTTAGAATAGCTTGTTATGAGATTACAGCTCATTATCAGTGAACTGTTGACCAATTCGATGATCTAGAACCTTAGAACAGATTGTTATGAGATTACAACTCATTATCAATGAATGGTTGACTGATTCGGTGATGTGGAACTTCAAAATAGCTTGTTATGAGATTACAGCTCATTATTAGTGAATGGTTGACTGATTTGGTGATCTAGAACCTCAGAATGACTTGTTATGAGATTACAGCTCATTATCAGTTAACGGTTGATCGATTCAGTAATGTAGAACCTCAAAATAGCTTGTTATGAGATTACAACTCATTATCAGTGAATGATTGACTGATTCGGCGATGTGAAACCTTAGAATAGCTTGTTAGGAGATTACAGATCTTTATCAATGAATGATTGACCGATTTGGCAATCTAGAACCTCAAAATAGCTTGTTATGAGATTATAGCTCATTATCAATGAACGGTTGACTCATTCAGCAATCTTGAACCTCAAAATGGCTTGTTATGAGATTACAGCTCATTATCAGCGAATGGTTTACCGATTTGGCGATGTGGAACCTCAGAATAGCTTGTTATGAGATTACAACTCATTATCAGCAAATGGTTGATGGATTGGGTAATCTAGAACCTTAGAAGGGCTTGTTATGAGATTACAAATCATTATCAACAAACGGTTGACCAATTTGGTGCTATAGAACCTCAGAATAGCTTGTTATGAGGTTACAACTCATTATCAGCAAACAGTTGACCGATTCGGCGATCTAGAACCTCAGAATGGCTTGTTATGAGATTATAGCTCATTATAAATGTACGATTGACCGATTCGGTGATCTAGAACCTTAGAATGGCTTGTTATGAGATTACAGCTCATTATCAATGTACGATTGACCGATTTGGTGATGTGGAACCTTAGAATAGCTTGTTATGAGATTACAGCTCATTATCAGTGAACGGTTGGCCGATTTGTTGATCTAAAACCTTAGAACAGCTTGTTATGAGATTATAGCTTATTATTAGTGAACGGTTGACCGATTTAATGTTGTGGAACCTCAGAATGGCTTGTTATGAGATTACAACTCATTATCAGTGAATGATTGACCAATTTGGTGATGTGGAACCTCATAACAACTTGTTATGAGATTATAGCTCATTATCAGTGAACGGTTGACTGATTCGGTGATCTAGAACCTCATAATATCTTGTTATGAGATTACAACTCATTATCAGTGAATGGTTGACCGATTAGGCAATGTGGAACCTCAAAAGAGCTTGTTATGAGATTATAGCTCATTATCAGTGAACGGTTGACTGATTCGGTGATCTAGAACTTCAGAATAGCTTGTTATGAGATTACAACTCATTATTAGTGAATGGTTGACTGATTCACCGATGTGGAACCTCAGAATAGCTTGTTATGAGATTATAGCTCGTTATCAGCAAATGATTGACCGATTTGGTGATGTGGAACCTCAGAACATCTTGTTATGAGAGTATAGCTCATTATCAGTGAATGGTTGACCGATTCAGTGATCTAGAACCTCAGATTGGCTTGTTATGAGATTACAACTCATTATCAGTGAATGGTTGACCGATTCGGTGATGTAGAACCTCAGAACAGCTTGTTATGAGATTACAACTCATTATCAGTGAACAGTTGTCTGATTCAGTGATCTAGAACCCTAGAACAACTTGTTATGAGATTACAGCTTATTATCAATGTATGATTGACCAATTCGGCAATCTAGAACCTTAGAAGGGCTTGTTATGAGATTATAGATCATTATCAATGTACAGTTGACAGATTTTGCAATCTAAAACCTTAGAAAGGCTTGTTATGAGATTATAACTCATTATCAGTGAACGGTTGACCAATTCAGCGATGTGGAACCTCAGAACAGCTTGTTATGAGATTACAGCTCATTATCAATGAACGGTTGACCGATTCGGCGATCTAGAACCTCAGAATGGCTTGTTATGAGATTATAACTCATTATCAGTGAACAGTTGACCGATTTAGCGATGTGGAATCTCAGAATAGCTTGTGATGAGATTACAGCTCATTATAAGTGAACGGTTGACCAATTTGGTGATCTAGAACCTCAGAATGGCTTGTTATGAGATTATAGCTCATTATTAGTGACTGGTTGATCGATTCTGAGATGTGGAACCTCAGAATGGTTGGTTATGAGATTACAACTCATTATCAGCGAATGATTGACTGATTCAGTGATCTAGAACCTCAGAGTGGATTGTTATGAGATTACAACTCATTATTAGTGAACGGTTGACTGATTCAGTGATCTACAACCTCAGAATAGCTTATTATAAAATTATAGCTCATTATCAGTGAACGGTTGACCGATTCAGTGATCTAGAACCTCAAAACGGCTTGTTATGAGATTACAACTTATTATCAGTGAACGATTGACCGATTTGGCGATGTGGAACCTCAGAATAGCTTGTTATGAGATTACAGCTTATTATTAGTGAACGGTTGACTGATTCAGTGATCTAGAACCTCAGAACAACTTGTTATGAGATTACAGCTCATTATCAGTAAATGGTTGACCGATTTGGTGATGTGGAACCTCAGAATAGTTGACCGATTCAGAGATGTGGAACCTTAGAATGGTTGACTGATTCGGCAATGTGGAACCTTAGAATAGCTCATTATGAGATTACAACTCATTATCAGTGAACGGTTGACTGATTCGAAAATCTAGAACCTCAGAATGGCTTTTTATGAGATTACAGCTCATTATCAATGTAGGATTGACCGATTCAGCAATCTAGAACCTCAGAATGGCTTGTTATGAGATCACAACTCATTATTAGTGAATGGTTGACTTATTTGGCGATGTGGAACCTCAAAAAAACTTATTATGAGATTAGAGCTCATTATCAGCGAACGGTTGACCGATTCGGTGATGTAGAACCTCAGAATAGCTTGTTATGAGATTACAGCTCATTATCAGTGAACGGTTGACCGATTTGGTGATCTAGAACCTCTGAATGGCTTGATATGAGATTACAACTCATTATCAACAAATGCTTGACCGATTTGGTGATGTGGAACCTCAGAATAGCTTGTTATGAGGTTACAGCTCATTATCACCGAATGATTGACCGATTTGGTGATCTAGAACCTCAGAATGGCTTATTATGAGATTATAGCTCATTATCAATGTACGATTGACCGATTCACCGATCTAGAACCTCAGAATGGCTTTTTATTAGATTACAACGCATTATCAATGTATGATTGACTGATTCAGAAATGTGGAACATCAGAATGACTTCTTAGGAGATTACAGCTCACTATCAGTGAACGGTTGATCGATTCGGCAATCTAGAACCTTAGAACGGCTTGTTATGAGATTACAGCTCATTATCAGTGAATGGTTGACCGATGCGGCGATGCGGAACCTCATAACGGCTTGTTATGAGATTACAACTCATTATCAGTGAACAATTGACCGATTCGGTGATGTAGAACCTCAGAACAACTTGTTATGAGATTACAGCTCATTATCAGCAAATGGTAGGCAGATTCGACAATCTAGAACCTCAAAATGGTCTGTTATAAGATTACAACTCATTATCAGTGAATGGTTGACTGATTCGGTGATGTGGAACCTCAGAATAGCTTGTTATGAGGTTATAGCTCATTATCAATGAATGGTTGACCAATTCGGTGATGTAGAACCTCAGAATGGCTTGTTATGAGATTATAGCTCATTATCAATTTACAATTGACCAATTCAGCAATCTAGAACCTCAGAATGGCTTGTTATGAGATTACAACTCATTATCTATGAACGGTTGACCGATTCGGCGACGTGGAACCTTAGAATAGCTTGTTATGAGATTACAACTCATTATCAGCGAACGGTTGACCGATTCAGTGATCTAGAACATCAGAATGACCTGTTATGACATTACAGCTCATTATCAATGTACAATTGACTGATTCGGTGATCTAGAACCTCAGAATGGCTTGTTATGAGATTATAGCTCATTATCAATGTATGATTGACCAGTTCAGCGATATAGAACCTCAGAATAGCTTGTTATTAGATTATAACTCATTATCAGTGAATGGTTGACTGATTCGGCAATGTGGAACCTTAGAATAACTTATTATGAGATTACAGCTCATTATCAATGAACGGTTGACCGATTCAGTGATCTAGAACCTCAGAACAGCTTGTTATGAGATTACAACTCATTATCAGTGAACAGTTGACCGATTCAGTGATGTGTAACCACAGAATATCTTATTATGAGATTATAGCTCATTATCAGCAAATGATTGACCGATTCAATGATCTAGAACCTTAGAATGAATTGTTATGAGATTACAACTCATTATCAGCAAACGGTTGACCGATTCGGCGATGTGGAACCTCAAAACAACTTGTTATGAGATTACATCTCATTATCAGCAAACAGTGACCGATTTGGTGATCTAGAACCTCAGAATGACTTGTTATGAGATTACAACTCATTATCAATGTACGATTGACCAATTCGGCAATCTAGAACCTCAGAATAACTTGTTATGAGATTACAACTCAATATCAATGTACGATTGACCGATTCAGTGATCTAGAATCTCAGAATGGCTTGTTATGAGATTACAACTCATTATCAGTGAACGGTTGACCGATTTGGTGATGTGGAACCTCAAAATAGCTTGTTATGAGATTACAACTCATTATCAATGAATGGTTGACTTATTCGGCAATATAGAACCTTAGAATGACTTATTATGAAATTATAACTCATTATCAGTGAATGGTTGACCGATTTGGTGATGTGGAACCTCATAATAGCTTGTTATGAGATTACAGCTCATTATCAGTGAACGATTGACTGATTCAGTGATGTGGAACCTCAGAATGGCTTGTTATGAGATTATAGCTCATTATCAGTGAATGATTAATTGATTTGGTGATGTGGAACCTCAGAATGGCTTGTTATTGTAACACCCCAAAATTGGCACCTAACAACCTAATCAATTTTGGTGCATTTTCTCATCTTCGAAGTCCTATTGTACTAGGCAAATTATTCTCCTAATTGACTTTAATTGACTGAGTTTCAAATGCAG
>MU225628.1:359489-384951 GCA_018584345.1 Thuja plicata | reverse complement strand
ATAGCAGCAATTCATCTTTCATAGCTTAAAACATGTTTCAATTCGTAGAATAACAACATTTTATCATATCTAGATGCATATTTCTCACAATTGATGGCTCTTCTTCACACACCTCCACTTTAAAATCTTCTGTATTAGAGATGTTCAGGTTGTTGGCTCTCGTTCTGAGGGTAAACTGTAACAATCACTCCTAACTAGGATGCAATAGGTCGCTTCAATCACGCTTGCAGAGCAAATAATTCATATTTGTCTTTGTGAGTTCTTTGATTGTGTAATGACTATGTTGCGTTTGTGTTGAATAGAGAGGTCCACATTTGACATCAGACAGTTATGAGATTACAACTCATTATCAGCGAACAGTTGATCGATTTGGCAATCTAGAACCTCAGAATGGCTTGTTATGAGATTACAACTCATTATCAGCGGACGGTTGACCAAGTCGATGATGTGTAACCTCAGAACAACTTGTTATGAGATTACAACTCATTATCAGCAAACGGTTGATCGATTTGGCGATCTAGAACCTCAAAATGGCTTGTTGTGAGATTACAGCTCATTATCAATGTACGATTGACCGATTCAAAGATCTAGAACCTCAGAATGGCTTGTTATGAGATTACAACTCATTATTAGTGAACAGTTGACCGATTCAGTGATCTAGAACCCCAGAATGGCTTGTTATAAAATAACAACTCATTATCAGTGAACGGTTGACCGATTCGGTGATGTTGAACCTCAGAATGGCTTGTTATGAGATTACAACTCATTATCAGTGAATGATTGATCGATTCGGCAATGTGGAACCTCAAAATAGCTTGTTATGATATTACAGCTCATTATCAGAGAATGGTTGACTGATTCAGTATCTAGAACCTCAGAATGGCTTGTTATGAGATTACAACTCATTATCAGTGAACATTTGACTGATTCGGTGATGTGGAACCTCAAAATAGCTTGTTATGAGGTTACAGCTCATTATCAGTGAACAGTTGACCGATTCAATGATCTAGAACCTCAAAATGGCTTGTTATTAGATTACAGCTCATTATCAATGTACGATTGACTGATTTGGTGATCTAGAAACTCAGAACAGCTTGTTATGAGATTACAACTCATTATTAGTGAATGGTTGACCGATTCGGTGATGTGGAACCTCAGAATAGCTTGTTATGAGATTATAGCTCATTATCAGTGAACAGTTGACCAGTTCAGCAATATAGAACCTCAGAGTGGCTTGTTATGAGATTATAGCTCATTATCAGTGAACACTTGATCGATTCGGTGATGTGGAACCTCAGAACATCTTGTTATGAGATTACAACTCATTATCAGCAAATGGTTGACTGATTCGGTGATCTAGAACCTCAAAATGGCTTGTTATGAGATTACAACTCATTATCAGTGAACGATTGACCAATTTGGCAATGTGGAACCTCAGAACAGCTTGTTATGAGATTATAGCTCATTATCAGCAAACTGTTGACCGATTTGGTGATCTAGAACCTCAGAATGGCTTGTTATGATATTATAGCTCATTAACAATGTACAATTGATTGATTCGGCAATCTTGAAGCTCAGAATGGCTTGTTATAAGATTATAGCTCATTATCAATGTATGATTGACCGATTTGGCGATCTAGAACCTCAGAACGGCTTATTATGAGATTACAACTCATTATCAGCGAATGGTTGACCGATTTGGTGATGTGGAACCTCAGAATAGCTTGTTATGAGATTACAACTCATTATCAGTGAACGGTTGACCAATTCGGCGATCTAGAACCTTAGAACGACTTGTTATGAGATTACAACTCATTATCAGTGAACAGTTGACCGATTCAACGATGTGGAACCTCAAAATAGCTTGTTATGAGATTACAGCTCATTATTAATGAATGGTTGACTGATTTAGCAATCTAGAACATCAGAATGGCTTGTTATGAGATTACAGCTCATTATTAGTGAATGATTGACCGATTCGGCGATGTGGAACCTCAAAATGGCTTGTTATGAGATTACAACTCATTATCAGTGAACGGATGACCGATTCAGCGATCTAGAACCTCAGAATGGCTTATTATGGGATTACAAGTCATTATCAGCAAATGGTTGACCGATTCAGCGATCTAGAACCTTAGAATAGCTTGTTATGAGATTACAACTCATTATCAATGAATGGTTAACCAATTTGGTTATCTAGAACCTTAGAATGACTTGTTATGAGATTATAACTCATTATCAGCGAATGGTTGACCGATTCAGTTATGTAGAACCTCAGAATAACTTGTTATAAGATTACAACTCATTATTAGTGAATGGTTAACCGATTTGGTGACCTAGAACCTTAGAACGGCTTGTTATGAGATTACAGCTCATTATCAGTGAATGGTTGACCGATTCAGCAATGTGGAACCTCAGAATGACTTGTTATGAGATTACAACTCATTATCAGTGAATGATTGACCAATTTGGTGATGTGGAACCTCAGAATAGCTTGTTATGAGATTACAACTCATTATCAGTGAATAGTTGACCAATTCAGCGATCTAAAACCTCAGAATGGCTTGTTATGAGATTACAACTCATTATCAGTGAACGGTTGACCGATCGATGATGTCGAACCTCAGAATAGCTTATTATGAGATTATAGCTCATTATCAGTGAACGGTAGACCGATTCAGTAATCTAGAACCTCAGAATGGCTTGTTATGAGATTACAGCTCATTATCAATGTATGATTGACTAATTCGGCGATCTAGAACCTCAGAATGACATGTTATGAGATTACAGCTCATTATCAATGTACGATTGACCGATTTGTCAATGTAGAACCTCAGAATAGCTTGTTATGATATTACAGCTCATTATCAATGAACGGTTGACCGATTCAGTGATCTAGAACCTTAGAATGACTTGTTATGAGATTACAGCTCATTATCAGTGAACGTAAGAACAACTTGTTATGAGATTACAGCTCATTATAAGCGAATAGTTGACCGATTCAGTGATCTAGAACCTTAGAACGGCTTGTTATGAGATTACAACTCATTATCAGCGAATAGTTGACTGATTCTATGATGTGGAACCTCAAAACAGCTTGTTATGAGGTTACAGCTCATTATCAGCGAATGGTTGACCGAGTCAACAATCTAGAATCTCAGAATAGCTTGTTATGAGATTATAGCTCATTATCAATGTACAATTGACTGATTTAGCGATATAGAACCTTAGAATAGCTTGTTATAAGATTATAGCTCATTATCAGTGAATGATTGACCGATTCAGCGATGTGGAACCTCAAAATAGCTTGTTATGAGATTATAGCTCATTATCAGTGAACGGTTGACCGATTCGGTCATCTACAACCTCAAAATCGCTTGTTATGAGATAGCAACTCATTATCAATGTACGATTGACCGATTCAGCAATCCAGAACCTCAGAACGGCTTGTTATGAGATTACAGATCATTATCAATGTACGATTGACCGATTCGGTGATCTAGAACCTCAAAATAGCTTGTTATGAGATTACAACTCATTATCAGTGAAAGGTTGACTGATTTGGTGATGTGGAACCTCAAAATAGCTTGTTATGAGATTATAGCTCATTCTTTGCAAACGGTTGACTGATTCGCCGATCTAGAACCTCAAAATAGCTTTTTATGAGATTATAGCTCATTATCAGTGAATGGTTGATCAATTCGGCGATGTGGAACCTCAAAACATCTTGTTATGAGATTACAACTCATTATCAGTGAATAGTTGACCAATTCAACGCTGTAGAACCTTAGAACAGCTTGTTATGAGATTACAACTCATTATCAGTGGACGCTTGACCAATTCGACGATCGAGAACCTCATAATGGCTTGTTATAAGATAACAACTCATTATCAGTGAATGATTGACCGATTCAGCGATGTGGAACCTCATAACAACTTGTTATGAGATTATAGCTCATTATCAATGAACGGTTGACTGATTTAGCGATCTAGAACCTCAGAACGCCTTGTTATGAGATTACAACTCATTATTAGTGAATGGTTGACCAATTTGGTGATGTGGAACTTTAGAATAGCTTGTTGTGAGATTACAACTCATTATCAGTGAATGGTTGACTGATTTGGTGATCTAGAACCTTAGAACCGCTTGTTATGAGATTACAGCTCATTATTAGTGAATGGTTCATCGATTTGGTGATGTGGAACCTTAAAATGGCTTGTTATGAGATTACAACTCATTATCAGTGAACGATTGATTGATTTGGTGATCTAGAAACTCAAAATAGCTTGTTATGAGATTACATCTCATTATCAGTGAACAGTTGACCGATTCAGCGATCTAGAAACTCAAAACATCTTGTTATGGGATTACAACTCATTATCAGCAAACGGTTGACCAATTCGGCGATCTAGAACCTCAAAATAGCTTGTTATGAGATTACAACTCATTATCAGCAAATGGTTGACCGATTTAGTGATGTAGAATCTCAGAATAGCTTATTATGAGATTACAGCTCATTATAAGTGAACGGTTGACTGATTCGGTGATGTAGAAACTCAGAATGGCTTGTTATGAGATTACAGCTCATTATTAGTGAACAATTGACTGATTCGGTGATCTAGAACCTCAGAATGGCTTGTTATGAGATTACAGCTCATTATCAATGTATGATTGACCAATTCGGTGATCTAGAACCTCAGAATGGCTTGTTATGAGATTACAGCTCATTATCATTGTACGATTGACCAATTTGACAATGTGGAACCTTAGAATAGCTTATTATGATATTATAGCTCATTATCAGTGAATGGTTGACCGATTTGGCGATCTAGAACCTCAGAACAGCTTGTTATGAGATTACAACTCATTATCAGTGAATGATTGATCGATTCAGCAATGTGGAACCTCAGAACAGCTTGTTATGAGATTACAGCTCATTATCAGTGAATGATTGACCGATTCGGTGATCTAGAACCTCAGAATGGCTTGTTATGAGATTACAACTCATTATCAGTGAACTATTGACCGATTTGGCAATGTGGAACCTCAAAATAGCTTGTTATGAGATTACAACTCATTATTAGCAAATGGTTGACCGATTTGGCGATGTGGAACCTCAGAATGGCTTGTTATGAGATTATAGCTCATTATCACAGAATGATTGACTGATTCAGCGATGTGGAACCTCAGAATAGCTTGTTATGAGATTACAGCTGATTATCAGTGAACGGTTGACCGATTCGGTGATCTAGAACCTCAGAATGACTTGTTATAAGATTACAGCTCATTATCAGTGAACGGTTGACCGATTCAGCGATGTAGAACCTCAAAATAGCTTTTTATGAGATTACAGCTCATTATCAGTGAATAGTTGACCGATTCGGCCATCTAGAACCTCAGAATGGCTTGTTATGACATTACAACTCATTATTAGCGAATGGTTGACCGATTTAGCGATGTGAAACCTTAGAACAGCTTGTTATAAGGTTACAGCTCATTATCAGTGAACGATTGACCGATTCAACAATCTAGAACCTCAGAATAGCTTTTTATGAGATTACAGCTCATTATCAATGTACGATTGACCAATTTTGCAATCTAGAACCTCACAATGGCTTGTTATGAGATTACAACTAATTATCAATGTATGATTGACTGATTTGGCGATGTGGAACCTCAGAATAGCTTGTTATGAGATTACAACTCATTATCAGTGAATGGTTGACTGATTCGGTGATCTAGAACCTTAGAATGGCTTGTTATGAGATTAAAGATACTTATTAGTGAACGGTTGACTGATTCGGCAATGTAGAACCTCCAAATGGCTTGTTATAAGATTACAACTCATTATAAGTGAACGATTGATCGATTCAGCAATGTGGAACCTTAGAATAGCTTGTTATGAGATTACAGCTCATTATCAGCGAACGGTTGACTAATTCGATGATCTAGAACCTTAGAAGGGCTTGTTATGAGATTACAACTCATTATCAGTGAACAGTTGAGTGATTCGGTGATGTGGAACCTCAGAATAGTTTGTTATGAGGTTACAGCTCATTATCAGTGAATGGTTAGAAGATTTGGTGATCTAGAACCTCATAATGGCTTGTTATGAGATTATAGCTCATTATTAATGTATGATTGACCGATTCGACGATCTAGAACCTCAGAACGGCTTGTTATGAGATTACAACTCGTTATCAGTAAACGGTTGACTGATCCAGTGATCTAGAACCTCAGAATGGCTTGTTATGAGATTACAGCTCATTATCAATGTACGATTGACCGATTCGGTGATATAGAACCTCAGAACGGCTTGTTATGAGATCACAGCTCATTATTAATGTATGATTGACCGATTCAGCGATCTAGAACCTCAGAATAGGTTGTTATGATATTACAACTCATTATCAGCGAACGGTTGACTGATTTGGTGATGTGGAACGTCAGAATAGCTTGTTGTGAGATTATAGCTCATTATCAGTGAACGGTTGACCGATTCAGTGATCTAGAACCTCAGAATGGCTTGTTATGAGATTACAGCTCATTATCAGTGAACGGTTGACTGATTTGGCGATCTAGAACCTCAGAACATCTTGAACATCTTGTTATGAGAATACATCTCATTACCAGTGAACGGTTGACCGATTTGGCGATCTAGAGCCTCAGAATGGCTTGTTATGAGTTTACAACTCATTATCAGCGAATGGTTGACCAATTTGGCGATGTGGAACGTCAGAAATGCTTGTTATGAGATTACAGCTCATTATAAGTGAACAGTTTACCGATTCAGCGATCACGAACCTTAGAACGATTTGTTATGAGATTATAGCTCATTATCAGTGAACGATTAACTGATTCGGTGATGTAGAACCTTAGAACAACTTGTTATGAGATTACAGCTCATTATCAGTGAATGGTTGACCGATTCGGTGATCTAGAACCTCAAAATGGCTTTTTATGAGATTACAACTCATTATCAGTGAATGGTTGACCGATTCGGTGATGTGGAACCTCAGAATAGCTTGTTATGAGATTACAGCTCATTATATGTGAATGGTTGACCGATTCGGTGATCTAGAACCTTAGAATGGCTTATTATGAGATTACAGCTCATTATCAATGTATGATTGACTGATTCGGCAATCTATAACCTTAGAATGGCTTGTTATGAGATTATAGCTCATTATCAATGTACGATTGACCAATTCAGCGATGTGAAACCTCAAAATAGCTTGTTATGAGATTATAGCTCATTATCAGTGAACAGTTGACCGATTCGGTGATCTAGAACCTCAAAATGGCTTGTTATGAGATTACAGCTCATTATTAGTGAATGGTTGACCGATTCAGTGATGTGGAACCTTAGAATGGCTTGTCATGAGATTACAACTCATTATCGATGAACAATTGACCGATTCGGTGATGTGGAACCTCAGAACAGCTTGTTATGAGATTACACCTCATTATCAGTGAACGATTGACCGATTCGGTGAAGTATAACCTCAGAGCTACTTGTTATGAGATTACAGCTCATTATCAATGTACGATTGACCAATTCGGCAATCTAGAATGTCAAAATGGCTTGTTATGAGATTACAGCTCATTATCAACGTACGATTGACCAATTCAGTGATCTAGAACCTCAGAATGGCTTGTTATGAGATTACAACTCATTATCAGTGAACGATTGACTGATTCAGTAGTGTGGAACCTCAGAACAACTTGTTATGAGATTATAGCTTATTATTAGCAAACGGTTGATGGATTCGGTGATCTAGAACCACAGAATGGCTTATTATGAGATTACAGCTCATTATCAATGTGCGATTGACTGATTCGGCGATCTAGAACCTGAGAACGGCTCTTTATGAGATTACAACTCATTATCAATGTACGATTGACTAATTTGGTGATCTAGAACCTCAGAATAGCTTGTTATGAGATTACAACTCATTATCAGTGAAGGGTTGACCGATTTGGTGATGTGGAACCTCAGAATAGCTTGTTATTAGATTACAGCTCATTATCAGCAAATGGTTGACCGATTCAATGATCTAGAACCTCAAAACAGCTTGTTATGAGATTACAACTAATTATACATGAACGGTTGACCGATTCAGTGATGTGGAACCTCAGAATAGCTTGTTATGAGGTTACAGCTAAATATCGGTGAACGGTTGACTGATTCAATGATCTAGAACCTCATAATGACATATTATGAGATTACAACTCATTATGAATGTATGATTGACCGATTTGGTGATCTAGAACCTCAAAATGGTTTGTTATGAGATTACAACTCATTATTAGTGAACAGTTGACCGATTCAGCGATGTGGAACCTCAGGATAGCTTGTTATGAGATTACAACTCATTATCAGTGAACGGTTGACCAATTCAGTGATCTAAAACCTCAGAATGACTTGTTATGAGATTACAGCTCATTATCAGTGAATGGTTGACTGATTTAGTGATGTGGAACCTCAAAACATCTTATTATGAGATTACAGCTCATTATCAGTGAACAGTTGACCAATTCGGCAATCTAGAACCTGATAATGGCTTGTTATGAGATTACAACTCATTATCAGTGAATGGTTGACCGATTCAGCGATGTGGAACCTTAGAACAACTTGTTATGAGATTATAGCTCATTATGAGTGAACGGTTGACCGATTCGGCGATTTAGAACCTCTGAACGGCTTGTTATAAGATTACAACTCATTATCAATGTATGATTGACCGATTCGGAAATCTAGAACCTCAGAATGACTTTTTATGAGATTACAGCTCATTATCAATGTATAATTGACCGATTCGGCGATCTAGAACCTCAGAATGGCTTGTTATGAGATTACAACTCATTATCAGTGAATCGTTGATCGATTTGGTGATGTGGAACCTCAGAATAGCTTGTTATGAGATTACAGCTCATTATCAGTGAATAGTTGACCGATTCGGTGATCTAGAACCTCAGAATGGCTTGTTATGAGATTACAACTCATTATCAATGAACGGTTGATTGATTTGGTGATGTGGAACCTCAGAATAGCTTGTTATGAGATTATAGCTCATTATCAATGAATGGATGACCAATTCGCTGATCTACAACCTTAGAATGGCTTGTTATGAGATTATAGCTCATTATCAGTGAATGGTTGACCAATTCAGTGATGTGGTTGATTGATTTGGCGATGTGGAACCTTAGAATAGCTTGTTATGAGATTATAGCTCATTATCAATGAATGGATGATCGATTCGGAAATATAGAACCTCAGAACAGCTTGTTATGAGATTACAAGTCATTATCAGTGAATGGTTGACCGATTCAGTGATCTAGAACCTCAGACCAGCTTGTTATGAGATTACAGCTCATTATCAGTGAACAGTTGACTGATTCGGTGATCTACAACCTCAGAATAGCTTGTTATGAGATTACAACTCATTATCAATGAATAGTTGACCGATTTGGTGATATGGAACCTCAGAATAGCTTGTTATGAGATTATAGCTCATTATAAGTGAACGGTTGATCGATTCAGTGATCTAGAACATAAGAATAGCTTGTTATAAGATTACAGCTCATTATCAGTGAACAATTGACCGATTTGGCAATGTGGAACCTCAGAATGGCTTGTTATGAGATTACAACTCATTATCAATGAATGATTGACCGATTAGGCAATGTGGAACCTCAGAATCGCTTGTTATGATATTACAGCTCATTATCAACAAACGATTGATCGATTTAGCGATCTAGAACCTTAGAATGGCTTGTTATGAGATTACAACTCATTATTAGTGAACGGTTGACCAATTCGGTGATTTAGAACCTTAGAATGGCTTGTTATTAGATTACAGCTCATTATCAGTGAATGGTTGACTGATTCAACGATGTGGAACCTCAGAATGGCTTGTTATGAGATTACAACTCATTATCAGTGAATGATTGATCAATTTAGCAATGTGGATCCTCAGAATAGCTTGTTATGAGATTATAGCTTATTATCAGTGAACAGTTGACCGATTCAACGATGTGGAACCCCAGAATAGCTCATTATCAGTGAATGGTTGACCAATTGAGTGATCTAGAACCTCAGAATGGCTTGTTATGAGATTACAACTCATTATCAGGAAATAGTTGACCGATTCGGTGATCTAGAACCTTAGAATTGCTTGTTATGAGACTACAGCTCATTATCAGCGAATGATTGATCAATTCAGTGATGTGGAACCTCAGAACAACTTGTTACGAGTTTGTAGCTCATTATAAGTTAATAGTTGACTGATTCGGCGATCTAGAGCCTCAAAATGGCTTGTTATGAGATTATGGCTCATTATCAGTGAATGGTTGATTGATTCGGTGATATGGACCTCAGAATAGCTTGTTATGAGATTACAGCTCATTATCAGTGAACAGTTGACTGATTCAGTGACGTGGAACCTGAGAATGGTTTGTTATGAGATTACAGCTCATTATCAGCGAATAGTTGATTGATTCAGTGATCTATAACCTCAAAATGGCTTGTTATGAGATTACAGCTCATTATCAGTGAACGGTTGACCGATTTGATGATGTGGAAACTTAGAATGACTTGTTATGAGATTACAACTCATTATCAATGAACGGTTGACTAATTTGGTGATGTGGAACCTCAGAACGGCTTGTTATGAGATTACAGCTCATTATACATGAATGATTGACTGATTTGACAATGTGGAACCTCAGAATGACTTGTTATGAGATTGCAGCTCATTATTAGTGAACGCTTGACCGATTTGGCAATGTGAAAACTTAGAATGGCTTGTTATGAGATTACAACTCATTATCAATGAATGGTTGACTAATTCGGTGATGTGGAACCTCAGAACGGCTTGTTACGAGATTACAGCTCATTATATGCGAACGGTTGACTTATTCGGCAATCTAGAACCTCAAAATAGCTAGTTATGGATTACAACTCATTATCAATGAAAGGTTGACTGATTCGGCGATGTGGAACCTTAGAACAACTTGTTACAAGATTGTAGCTCATTATCAATGTACGATTGACCAATTCAGTGATCTAGAACCTCAGAACGGCTTGTTATGAGATTACAGCTCAATATCAGTGAACGGTTGACCAATTCAGCAATGTGAAACCTCAGAATAGCTTATTACAAGATTGTAGCTCATTATCAGCAAACAGTTGACCGATTCGGCGATCTAGAACCTCAGAAAGGCTTGTTATGAGCTTACAACTCATTATCAGTGAACGGTTAACCGATTCGGCGATGTAGAACCTTAGAATAGCTTGTTATGAGATTACAGGTCATTATCAGGGAATAGTTAACCGATTCGGTGATGTCGAACCTCAAAATAGCTTGTTATGAGATTATAGCTCATTATCAGCGAATGGTTGATCGATTTGGTGATCTAGAACATCAGAATGGATTGTTACGACATTACAGCTCATTATCAGTGAACGGTTGACCGATTCGGTAATGTGGAACCTTATAATGACTTGTTATTAGATTACAACTCATTATCAATGAACAGTTGACCGATTCAGTGATGTAGAACCTTAGAACAACTTGTTATGAGATTACAGCTCATTATCAATGAATGGTTGACTGATTCAGCGATGTGGAACCTCAGAATGACTTGTTATAAGATTGCAGCTCATTATCAACGAATGGTTTACTGATTCGGCGATGTGGAACCTCAGAATGGCTATTTATGAGATTATAGCTCATTATCAGTGAACAGTTGACTGAATCAACAATCTAGAACCACCAGAATGGCTTGTTATGAGATTACAGCTCATTATCAGTGAATGGTTGACTGATTCGGCGATGTGGAACCTCAATATGACTTATTATGAGATTATAACTCATTATCAATGAATAGTTGACTGATTCGGTGATATGGAACCTCAAAATGGCTTGTTATGAGATTATAGCTCATTATCAGCGAACGGTTGACCGATTCAGTGATGTGGAACCTCAAAATGACTTGTTATGAGATTATAGCTCATTATCAATGAATTGTTGACCGATTCAGTGATGTGGAACCTCAGAATAGCTTGTTATGAGATTACAGCTCATTATCAATAAATGGTTGACTAATTCAGTGATGTGGAACCTCAGAATGACTTGTTATGAGATTACAGCTCATTATCAGTGAACGGTTAACCGATTCAGTGATGTGGAACCTCAGAACAGCATATTATGAGATTACAGCTCATTATCAACAAACGGTTGACTGATTTGGCGATGTGGAACCTCAGAATGGCTTGTTATGAGATTACAACTCATTATCAGCAAACGGTTGACTGATTCAATAATGTGGAACCTTAGAATAGCTTATTATGAATTTACAGCTCATTATCAGTGAACGGTTGACCGATTCAATGATGTGGAACCTCAGAATGACTTATTATGAAATTATAACTCGTTATCGATGAACAGTTGACTGATTTGGCGATGTGGAACCTCAAAATGGCTTGTTATGAGATTATAGCTCATTATCAGCGAACGGTTGACCAATTCAGTGATGTGGAACCTCAGAATGACTTGTTATGAGATTGTAGCTCATTATCAATAAATGATTGACCGATTTAGTGATGTGGAACCTCAGAATGGATTTTTATCAGATTACAGCTCATTATCAATGAATGATTGACCGATTCGGTGATCTAGAACCTTAGAATGGCTTGTTATGAGATTACAGCTCATTATCAGCGAACAGTTGATCGATTTGGTGATGTGGAACCTTAGAACAACTTGTTATGAGATTGTAGCTCATTATCAGTAAACGGTTGACCGATTCGGTGATCTAGAACCTCAAAACAACTTATTATGAGATTACAGCTCATTATCAATGAACGGTTGAGTGATTCGGTAATCTAAAACCTCAGAATGGCTTATTATGAGATTATAGCTCATTAAAAGTGAATAGTTGACCGATTTGGTGATCTAGAACCTCAGAATGGCTTGTTATAAGATTACAACTCATTATCAGTGAATGGTTGACCGATTCGGTGATGTGAATCCTCAGAATGACTTGTTACAAGATTGTAGCTCATTATCAATGAACGATTGACTAATTTAGTGATGTGGAGCCTCTAAATGGCTTGTTATGAGATTATAGCTCATTATCAGCAAACGGTTGACTAATTCGGCAATGTGGAACCTCATAATAGCTTGTTATGAGATTACAACTCATTATCAGTGAATGGTTGACCGATTCAGTGATCTAGAACCTCAGAACAACTTGTTATGAGATTACAGCTTATTATCAGTGAACGATTGACCGATTCGATGATTTAGAACCTCAGAATGGCTTGTTATGAGATTATAGCTCATTATCAATGAATGGTTGACCAATTCAATGATCTAGAACCTTAGAATGGCTTGTCATGAGATTACAACTCATTATCATCAAACAGTTCACCGATTCAGCGATGTGGAACCTTAGAATGACTTGTTACGAGATTTCAGCTCATTATCAATGAATGGTTGACCAATTTGGCGATGTGGAACCTCAGAATAACTTGTTATGAGATTACAGCTCATTATCAATGAACGGTTGACTGATTCGGTGATCTAGAACCTCAGAATGACTTGTTACAAGATTATAGCTCATTATCAGTGAATGGTTGACCGATTCGGCAATGTGAATCCTGAGAATAGCTTGTTACAAGATTATAGTTGATTATCAGCGAATGGTTGACCGATTCAGCAATCTAGAACCTCAGAATGGCTTGTTATGAGATTACAGCTCATTATCAGTGAATGATAGACCAATTTGGCGATGTGGAACCTTAGAACAGCTTGTTATGAGATTACAGCTCATTATCAGCAAATAGTTGACCGATTCAGCGATGTCAAACCTCAAAAAGGCTTGTTATGAGATTATAGCTTATTATCAGCAAATGGTTGACTAATTTAGCAATGTAGAACCTCAAAATGGCTTGTTATGAGATTACAGCTCATTATCAGTGAATGGTTAACCGATTTGGTGATCTAGAACCTTAGAATGGCTTGTTATCAGCTTACAGCTTATTATCAATGAACTGTTGACCGATTCAATGATCTAGAATGTCAGAATAGCTTGTTATTAGATTACAACTCATTATCAGTGAATGGTTGACCGATTCAGTGATCTAGAACCTTAGAACAACTTGTTATGAGATTACAACTCATTATCAGCGAACAGTTAATCTATTTAGCAATGTGGAACCTCAGAATGACTTGTTACGAGATTGTAGCTCATTATCAATGAATGGTTGACCATTTTAGTGATGTGGAACCTTAGAACAACTTGTGATGAGATTATAGCTCATTATCAATGAACGGTTGACCGATTCGGCGATCTAGAACCTCAGAATGGCTTGTTATAAGATTACGGGTAATTATCAGTGAATGGTTGACCGATTGGGCGATGTGGAACCTCAGAATAGCTTGTTATGATATTACAGCTCATTATCAATGAATGGTTGACTGATTCGGTGATCTAGAACCTCAGAATGGCTTGTTATGAGATTATAGCTCATTATTAGCGAACGGTTGACTAATTTAGCGATCTAGAACCTCAGAATGACTTGTTATGAGATTACAGCTCATTATCAGTTAATGGTTGACCGATTTGGCAATCTAGAACCTCAAAATGGCTTGTTATGAGATTACAACTCATTATCAATGAATGGTTGACTAATTTGGCGACGTGGAACCTCAGAACAACTTGTTATGAGATTGCAGCTCATTATCAATGAATGGTTGATTGATTCAGTGATGTGGAGCCTCATAATGGCTTTTTATGAGATTACAGCTCATTATCAGTGAATAATTGATCGATTCGGCAATGTGGAACCTCAGAATAGCTTGTTATGAGATTACAACTCAATATTAGTGAATGGTTGACCGATTCGGCGATCTAGAACATCATAACAACTTGTTATGAGATTATAGCTCATTATCATTGAATGGTTGATCGATTTAGTGATCTAGAACCTTAGAACTACTTGCTATGAGATTACAGCTCATTATCAGTGAATGATTGACTGATTCGGTGATCTAGAACCTTGAAATGACTTGTTAGATTACAACTCATTATCAGCAAACGGTTGACTGATTCGATGATGTGGAACCTCAGAATGACTTGTTACAAGATTGCAGCTCATTATCAATGAACGATTGACAGATTTAGTGATGTAGAACCTTATAATGGCTTGTTATGAGATTACAGCTCATTATCAATGAATGATTGACCGATTCGGTGATCTAGAACCTCAGAACGGCTTGTTATGGGATTACAGCTCATTACTAGTAAATGGTTGATTGATTCAGAGATGTGGAACCTCAAAACTACTTGTTACGAGATTGAAGCTCATTATCAGTGAACAGTTGACCGATTCATTGATCTAGAACCTCAGAACAACTTGTTATGAGATTATAGCTCATTATCAGTGAACGGTTGATTGATTCGGCGATGTGGAAACTCAGAATAGCTTGTTTTGAGATTACAGCTCATTATCAGCGAACGGTTGATCGATACGACAATGTGGAACCTCAAAATAGCTTTTTATGAGATTACAGCTCATTATCAGTGAATGGTTGACTAATTTGGCGATCTAGAACCTTAGAATGGCTTGTTATGAGACTATAACTCATTATCAGTGAATGGTTGACTGATTCGGCGATGTGGCACCACAGAATGACTTGTTATGAGATTACAACTCATTATCAATGAACAGTTGACCGATTATATGATGTGGAACCTCAGAATGGCTTGTTATCAGATTACAGCTCATTATCAATGAACGGTTGATCGATTCGATGATGTGGAACCTCAGAATGACTTGTTATGAGATTGCAGCTCATTATCAGTGAATGGTTGATCAATTTGGTGATGTGGAACCTCAGAACGGCTTACTATGAGATTATAGATCATTATTTACGAATGGTTGATCAGTTTGGCAATCTAGAACCTCAGAATGGCTTTTTATGAGATTATAGCTCATTATCAGTGAACGATTGACTAATTCAGTGATGTAGAACCTCAGAATGACTTGTTATGAGATTGTAGCTCATTATCAATGAATGGTTGACTGATTCGGTGATGTGGAACCTCATAAGGGCTTGTTATGAGATTACAGCTCATTATCAATGAATGGTTGACTGATTCGGTGATATAGAACCTCAAAATGGCTTGTTATGAGATTATAGCTCATCATTAGAAAATGGTTGACCAATTCGGCGATGTGCAACCTTAGAATAGCTTGTTATGAGATTACACCTCATTATCAGTGAATGATTGACCGATTCAGTGATTTAGAACCTCAGAACAGCTTGTTATGAGATTATAGCTCATTATCAGTGAACGGTTGACTTATTCAGGGATCTAGAACCTTAGAATAGCTTGTTATGAGATTACAGCTCATTATGAGTGAACAGTTGACCGATTCGGTGATCTAGAACCTCAGAATTGCTTGTTATGAGGTTACAACTCATTATTATCGAACGGTCGACCAATTTGGTGATGTGGAACTAAAGAATGAGTTGTTGCAAGATTGTAGCTCATTATCAATGAACGGTTGACTGATTCGGCAATGTGGAACCTTAGAATGGCTTGTTATGAGATTACAGCTCATTACTAATGAACGATTGACTGATTTGGTGATCTAGAACCTCAGAATGGCTTGTTATGAGATTATACTTCATATCAGTAAATGGTTGACCGATTCAGCGATGTGGAACCTAAGAATAGCTTGTTATGAGATTATAGGTAATTATCAATGAACAGTTGACTGATTCAGCGATGTGAAACCTCATAATGGCTTGTTATGAGATTACAACTCATTATCAGCGAACGGTTGACCAATTTGGTGATCTAGAACCTCAGAATGGCTTGTTATGAGATTACAGCTCATTATCAACAAATGGTTGACCAATTCGGTGATGTGGAAACTCTGAATGACTTGTTATGAGATTACAACTCATTATCGATGAAAGGTTGACCGATTCAGTGATGTGGAACCTCAGAATGGCTTGGTATGAGATTATAACTCATTATCATCAAACGGTTGACCAATTCGGCGATGTGGAACCTCAGAATGACTTGTTATGAGATTACAGCTCATTATCAGCGAACGGTTGACCGATTCAGCAATGTGGAACCTCAGAATGGCTTGTTATGAGATTACAGCTCATTATTAGTGAACAGTTGATGAATCTGGTGATCTAGAACCTCAGAATGGCTTGTTATGAGAATACAGATCATTATCAGCAAATGATTGACCGATTCAGTGATGTGGAACCTTAGAACAACTTGTTACAAGATTTTAGCTCATTATTAAGGAACGGTTGACCGATTCGGCGATGTGGAACCTCAGAATGGCTTGTTATGAGATTACAGCTTATTATCAATGAACGGTTCACCAATTCGCTGATATAGAACCTTAGAATGGCTTGTTATGAGATTACAGCTCATTATTAGCAAATGGTTGACCGATTTAGTGATCTAGAACCTCAAGATAGCTTGTCATGAGATTACAGCTCATTATCAGTGAACCGTTGACCAATTCAGTGATGTAGAACCTCATAACAACTTGCTACAAGTTTGTAGCTCATTATTAGCGAACGGTTGACCAATTTGGTGATCTAGCACCTCAAAATAGCTTGTTATGAGATTACAGCTCAATATCAGTGAATGATTGACCGATTTGGCGATATAGAACCTCAGAATAGCTTGTGATGAGATTACAGCTCATTATCAGTGGACGATTGACCGATTCAGTGATGTGGAACCTCAAAATGGCTTGTTATGAGATTACAACTCACTATCAGCGAATGGTTGACCGATTTGGCAATCTAGAACCTTAGAACGGCTTGTTATGAGATTACAGCTCATTATCAGTGAACGGTTGACCGATTCGGCGATGTGGAAACTCAAAATGACTTGTTATGAGATTACAACTCATTATCAATGAATGGTTGATCGATTCAGCAATGTGGAACCTCAGAATGACTTGTTATGAGATTGCAGCTTATTATCAGTGAACGATTCACTGATTTGGCGATGTGGAACCTCAAAATGGCTTGTTATGAGATTACAACTCATTATCAGTGAACGGTTGAATGATTTGGCTATCTAGAACCTCAGAATGGCTTGTTATCAGATTACAGCTCATTATCACTGAATGGTTGACCAATTCGGCGATGTGGAACCTTAGAACAGCTTGTTATGAGATTACAGCTCATTATCAGTGAACGGTTGATTGATTCGGTGATCTACAATATCAAAATAGCTTGTTATCAGATTATAGCTCATTATCAGTAAACGGTTGACCAATTTGGTGATCTAGAACCTCAGAACGGCTTGTTATGAGATTACAGCTCATTATCAATGAATAGTTGACCGATTCAGTGATCTAGAACCTTAAAATGGCTTCTTATGAGATTATAACTCATTATCAGCGAACGGTCGACCGATTCGGTGATGTGGAACCTAAGAATGACTTGTTACAAGATTGCAACTCATTACCAATGAACGGTTGACCGATTTGGCGATGTGGAACCTCAGAATAGCTTGTTATGATATTATAGCTCATTATCAATGAATGATTGACCGATTCGGGGATCTAGAACCTTAGATTGGCTTGTTATGAGATTACAGCTCATTATCAGTGAATGGTTGACTGATTCGGTGATGTAGAACCTTAGAATGACTTGTTATGAGATTGCAACTCATTATCAGGGAATGGTTGACTGATTCAGTGATGTGGAACCTCATAATAGCTTGTTATGAGATTACTGCTTATTATCAACAAACAGTTGACCGATTTGGCGATCTAGAACCTTAAAATAGCTTGTTATGAGATTATAACACATTATCAGTGAACGATTGACTGATTTGGCGATGTTGAACCTCAAAATGACTTATTATGAGATTACAACTCATTATCAATGAATGGTTGACCGATTTGGTGATGTGGAACCTCAAAATGGCTTGGTATAAGATTACAGCTCATTATCAGCAAATGATTGACCGATTTGGCGATCTAGAACAAGAATGGCTTGTTATGAGATTACAGCTCATTATCAGCGAATGGTTGACCGATTCAGTGATGTGGAACCTCAGAATAGCTTGTTATGAGATTACAACTCATTATTAGTGAATAGTTGACCGATTTGGTGATTTGGAATGTCAGAATGGCTTGTTATGACATTACAACTCATTATCAGTGAACGGTTGACCGATTTGGTGATCTAGAACCTTAGAATGGCTTGTTATGAGATTACAGCTCAGTATCAACAAACGATTGACTGATTCAAGGATGTGGAACCTCAGAATGACTTGTTATGAGATTACAACTCATTATCAATGAACAGTTGACCGATTCGACAATGTGGAACCTCAGAACGGCTTGTTATGAGATTACAACTCATTATCAATGAATGGTTGACCGATTCGGTGATGTGGAGCCTTAGAATAGCTTGTTTTGAGATTACAGCTCATTATCAGCAAATGGATGACCAATTCGGCAATGTGGAACCTCAAAATGGCTTATCTTGAGATTACAGCTCATTATCAGTGAACGGTTGACCGATTCGGTGATCTAGAATCTCAGAACGGCTTATTATGAGTTTACAGCTTATTATTAGCAAATGGTTGACCGATTTAGCGATGTGGAACCTCAGAATGACTTGTTATGAGATTACAACTCATTATCAATGAATGGGTGACCAATTCGGTGATGTGGAACCTCAAAATGGCCTATTATGAGATTACAACTCATTATCAATGAATGGTTGACCGATGCGGTGATGTGGAACCTCAGAACAACTTGTTATGAGATTGAAGCTCATTATCAGTGAATGGTTGACCGATTCAGTGATGTGGAACCTCAAAATGGATTGTTATGAGATTACAGATCATTATCAGTGAATGGTTGACTGATTTGGCGATCTAGAACCTCAGAATGGCATGTTATGAGATTATAGCTCATTATCAGCGAACGGTGGACCGATTCGGTGATGTGGAACCTTAGAACGACTTGTTATGAGATTACAGCTCATTATCAGTGAACAGTTGACCGATTTGGTGATCTAAAATGTTAGAATAGCTTGTTATGGGATTACAGCCCATTATTAGCGAATAGTTGACCGATTTAGCGATCTAAAACCTCAGAATGGCTTGTTATGAGATTACAGCTCATTATCAGCAAATGGTTTTCCGATTCGGCGATGTGGAACCTCAGAATGACTTGTTATGAGATTACAACTCATTATCAATGAATGGTTGACCGATTTGGCGATGTAGAACCTCATAATGGCTTGTTATGTGATTATAGCTCATTATCAATTAACGGTTGACAGATTCAGTGATGTGGAACCTCAGAATGACTTGTTATGAGATTATAGCTCATTATCAGTGAATGGTTGACCGATTCGGCGATGTGGAACCTCAGAATGGCTTGTTATGAGATTATAGCTTATTATTAGTGAACGATTGACCGATTCAGTAATCTACAACCTCAGAATGGCTTGTTATGAGATTAAAGCTCATTATCAGCAAATGGTTGACTGATTCGATGATGTGGAACCTCAGAATGACTTGTTACAAGATTGTAGCTCATTATCAGTGAATGGTTGACCGATTCAGATATGTGGAACCTCAGAATTGCTTGTTATGAGATTACAGCTCATTATCAATGAATAGTTGACTGATTCAGTGATCTAAAACCACAGAACAGCTTGTTATGAGATTACAGCTCATTATCAGCAATCAGTTGACTAATTCAGTGATGTGGAACATCAAAATGACTTGTTATAAGATTACAACTCATTATCAATGAACGGTTGATTGATTCAGTGATGTGGAACCTAAGAACGGCTTGTTATGAGATTACAGCTCATTATCAATGAACGGTTGACCGATTTGGCAATGTGGAACTTCAGAATGACTTGTTATGAGATTGCAGCTTATTATTAGTGAATGATTGACCGATTTGGTGATGTTGAACCTCATAATAGCTTGTTATGAGATTACAGCTCAAGATCAGCAAATGGTTGACCGATTTGGCAATCTAGAACCTCAGAATGGCTTGTTATGAGATTATAGCTCATTATCAGTGAATGGTTGACCGATTCTGCGATGTGGAACCTCAGAATGACTTGTTACGAGATTGTAGCTCATTATCAATGAACGATTGACTGATTCACCAATGTGGAACCTAAGAATGGCTTGTTATGAGATTACAACTCATTATCAATGAACGGTTGACCTATTTGGCAAACTAGAACCTCAGAATGGCTTATTATGTGATTATAGCTCATTATTAGCGAGCGGTTGATAGATTCAGTATTGTGGAACTTTAGAAGAGCTTATTATGAGATTACAGCTCATTATTAGCAAATGGTTGACCAATTCAGTGATCTAGAATCTTAGAACGGCTTGTTTTGAGATTATAGCTCATTATCAGTGAACTGTTGACCGATTCGACGATCTACAACCTCAGAATGGCTTGTTATGAGTTTACAACTCATTATCAACAAATGGTTGACCCATTCGGTGATCTAGAACCTTAGAACGGCTTATTATGAGATTATAACTCATTATCAGCAAACGGTTGACCGATTCGGCGATGTGGAAACTCAGAATGACTTGTTACGAGATTGCAGCTAATTATCAATGAATGGTTGACTAATTCGGTGATGCAGAACCTTAGAATGACTTGTTATGAGATTGAAGCTCATTATCAATGAATGGTTGATCGATTTCGTGATGTGGAACCTCAAAATGGCTTGGTATGAGATTACAACTCATTATCAGCAAATGATTGACCGATTCAGCGATCTAGAATCAGAATTGCTTGTTATGAGATTACAGCTCATTATCAGCGAACGGTTGACCGATTCAGTGATGTGGAACCTCAGAATAGCTTTTTATGAGATTACAACTCATTATCAGTGAACGGTTGATCGATTCGGCGATGTGGAACCTCAGAATGGCTTGTTATGAGATTATAGCTCATTATCAATGAACGGTTGACCGATTTGGCAATCTAGAACCTCAGAATGGCTTGTTATGAGATTATAGCTCATTACCAGTAAATGGTTGACTGATTCAGCGATCTAGAACCTCAGAATGACTTGTTATGAGATTACAACTCATAATTAATGAACAGTTGACCAATTTGGCAATGTGGAACCTCAGAACGGCTTGTTATGAGATTACAGCTCATTATCAATGAATGGTTGACCAATTTGGTGATGTGGAACCTCAGAATGACTTGTTATGAGATTGTAGCTCATTATCAGTGAATGGTTGACTGATTTGGTGATGTAGAACCTCAGAACAACTTTTTATGAGATTACAACTCATTATCAGTGGACGGTTCACCGATTAGGTGATCTAGAACCTTAGAATAGCTTGTTATGAGATTATAACTCATTATCAGCAAACAGTTGACCGATTTGGTGATGTGGAACCTCAGAATGACTTGTTACGAGATTGTAGATCATTATCAATGAATGGTTGACCAATTTGGTGATGTGGAACCTCTAAATAGCTTGTTATGAGATTACAGCTTATTATCAATGAATGGTTGACCGATTAAGTCATCTAGAAACTTAAAATGACTTGTTATGATATTGTAGCTCATTATCAATGAACGGTTGACTAATTCAGCAATGTGGAACCTTAGAATGGCTTGTTATGAGATTACAGCTCATTATCAGTGAACGGTTGACCGACTCGGTGATCTAGAACCTCAGAATGGCTTGTTATGAGATTACAGCTCATTATCAGCGAACGGTTGACCGATTTAGCAATGTAGAACCTTAGAAGAGCTTGTTATGAGATTATAGCTCATTATCAATGAATGGTTGACCAATTCATCGATATGGAACATCAAAATGGCTTGTTATGAGATTACACCTCATTATTAGCAAATAGATGACAGATTCGGCGATCTAGAACCTCAGAATGGCTTGTTATGAGATTACAACTCATTATCAATGAATGGTTGACCAATTCAGGAATCTAGAACCTCACAACAACATGTTATGAGATTACAACTCATTATCAATGAACGGTTGACCGATTCGGCAATGTGGAACCTCAAAATGGCTTCTTATGAGATTACAGCTCATTATCAATGAACGGTTGACTGATTCGGTGATGTGGAACCTTAGAACAACTTGTTATGAGATTGTAGCTCATTATCAGTGAATGGTTGACCGATTCGGCAATGTGGAACCTCAGAATGGCTAGTTATGAGATTACAACTCATTATCAGTGAATGGTTGACTGATTCGGTGATCTAGAACCTTAGAACAGCTTGTTATGAGATTATAGCTCATTATCAGCAAACTGTTGGCTGATTCAGCAATGTGGAACCTCAGAATGACTTGTTACGAGATTATAGCTCATTATCAATGAACGGTTCACTGATTTAGCAATGTGGAACCTTAGAATGGCTTGTTATGAAATTATAGCTCATTATCAATGAACAGTTGACTTATTCAGCGATCTAGAATCACAGAATGGCTTGTTATGAGATTACAGCTCATTATCAGTGAATGGTTGACCAATTTGGCGATGTGAAACCTCAAAATAGCTTGTTATGAGATTATAGCTCATTATCAGTGAACAATTGACCGATTCAACGATCTAGAACCTCAAAATGGCTTGTTATGAGATTACAGCTCATTATCAGTGAATGGTTGACTGATTCAGCGATCTAGAACCTTAAAATGGCTTGTTATGAGATTACAGCTCATTATCTGTGAACAATTGACCGATTCAGCGATGTGAAACCTCAAAATGACTTGTTATAAGATTGTAACTCATTATCAATGAAAGGTTGACCAATTAGTGATGTGGAACCTTAGAACAACTTGTTATGAGATTACAGCTCATTATCAATGAACAATTGACTGATTCGATGATCTAGAACCTCAGAACGGCTTGTTATGAGATTATAGCTCATTATCAGTGAACGGTTGACTGATTTGGCGATGTGGAACCTTAGAATAGCTTGTTACAAGAATGTAGCTCATTATCAGTGAATGATTGACTGATTCGGTGATCTAGAACCTCAGAATGGCTTGTTATGAGATTACAGCTTATTATCAGCGAACGGTTGACCAATTTCGCGATGTGGAACCTCAGAACAACTTATTATGAGATTACAGCTCATTATCAGCAAATGGTTGACCAATTTGGTGATGTGGAACCTCAGAATGGCTTGTTTTGAGATTACAGCTCATTATTAGTAAACGGTTGACCGATTCGGTGATCAAGAACCTCAAAACGGCTTGTTATGAGATTACAGCTCATTATTAGTGAATGGTTGACTGATTCAGTGATGTGGAACCTTAGAATGACTTGTTATGAGATTACAACTCATTATCAATGAACGGTTGACCAATTCGGTGATGTGGAACCTCAAAATGGCTTATTATGAGATTACAGCTCATTATCAACGAATGGTTGACCGATTTGGTGATGTGGAACCTCAGAACAACTTGTTATGAGATTGCAGCTCATTATCAGTGAATGGTTGACTGATTCAGTGATGTGGAACCTCAGAATAGCTTGTTATGAGATTACAAATCATTATCAACGAATGGTTGACAGATTTGGCGATCTAGAACCTCATAATGGCATGTTATGAGATTACAGCTCATTATCAGTGCACGGTTGACCGATTTGATGATGTGGAACCTTAGAATGACTTGTTTTGAGATTATAGCTCATTATCACTGAACGGTTGACCGATTTGGTGATGTGAAATGTCACAATAGCTTGTTATGAGATTATAGCTCATTATTAGCGAACAGTTGACCGATTTAGTGATCTAAAACCTCAGAACGGCTTATTATGAGATTACAGCTCATTATCAGTAAATGGTTGACCGATTTGGTGATGTGGAACCTTAGAATAACGTGTTATGAGATTACAACTCATTATCAATAAACGGTTGATCGATTTGGCGATGTGGAACCTTAGAATGGCTTATTATGAGATTATAGCTCATTATCAATGAACGGTTGACCGATTCAGTGATGTGGAACCTCAGAATGACTTGTTATGAGATTGCATGTCATTATAAGTGAACGGTTGACCGATTCGGCGATGTTAAACCTTAGAATAGCTTGTTATGAGATTATAGCTCATTATCAGTGAATGGTTAACCGATTCAGCGATCTACAACCTCAGAATGGCTTGTTATGACATTGTAGCTCACTATTAATGAACGGATGACCATTTCAATTATGTGGAACCTTAGTGTAGACACCCTAAAATGGACAGGCTTGCGACTTTACATTAAAAACCCTAATTTTCATCTATTAATTAATGGTTTCTTAATCATTAATTAATCATCTATTTTCCTCTAAATTCATTTCTCAAATCATCTAATCCAATTCTCAAAATTAATTAAATAATTAATTTTATTTAATTAATTAA
>MU225628.1:296512-359068 GCA_018584345.1 Thuja plicata | reverse complement strand
CTGTTCCTTTTGATCACAACCGTTCATCTCCCCATCTCTGGGATTGATCTCAACCACTCATTTCATCACCAATTCCTATATAATAAACCCTTCATAACCATTTGAAGGATCCAGGATTTCAAGTTTAAAGCGCCATTACGCTGTCAACATTCAAAGCCATCTTGCGATCACACACACACTTTGCAATTGTCAAATTCTCGACGCTTCTCAAGTCATAGACGCTGCCCAGCCAATACTGAGCATCAAGAACAGCGTTTCGGAAGGAGTAGAGAGAAACAATAGAAGCTTCAAACATCGAAGGGTTTGCATTCGTTTGTCTTTCTTTCTCTTGTTTGTACATTTTATTGCTCACGTTTCGATTATCTGTTTAGTAGTTATTGCGTAATAGATTTGCATATACTTGTGAACCTTGGCTACTAACCCCCGCTCTTAGAAAGCTGTGGGAAACCGGAGAGAGAGGCGTACACTTAGAATAGCTTGTTATGAGATAACAGCTCATTATTAATGAATGGTTGACCGATTTGATGATCTAGAACCTTAGAACGGCTTGTTATTAGATTACAGCTCATTATCAGTGAATGGTTGACCGATTTGGCGATGTGGAACCTTAAAATAGCTTGTTATTAGATTGTAGCTCATTACCAGTGAACAGTTGACCGATTCAATGATCTAGAACCTCAGAATGGCTTGTTATGAGATTACAGCTCATTATCAGTGAATGGTTGACCAATTTGGCGATGTGGAACCTCAGAATAGGTTGTTATGAGATTACAGCTCATTATCAGCGAACGATTGACTAATTCGATGATGTGGAACCTCAAAATGGCTTGTTATGAGATTACAGCTCATTATCAGTGAACAGTTGACCGATTCAGTGATCTAGAACCTCAGAATGACTTGTTATGAGATTATAGCTCATTATCAATGAAGGATTGACCGATTCGATGATCTACAACCTTAGAATAACTTGTTATGAGATTACAGCTCATTATCAGCGAATGGTTGACCAATTCGGCAATGTGGAACCTTAGAATAGCTTATTATGATATTACAGCTCATTATCAGCGAACGATTGACCGATTCGGCGATGTGGAACCTTCGAATGGCTTGTTATGAGATTATAGCTCATTATCAGTGAACGATTGACCGATTCAGCAATCTAGAACCTCAAAATGGCTTGTTATGAGATTATAGCTCATTATTAGCAAATAATTGACCGATTCGGTGATCTAGAACCTTAGAATGGCTTGTTATGAGATTACAGCTCATTATCAACGAATGGTTGACCGATTCAGTGATGTGGAACCTCATAATGACTTGTTATGAGATTATAGATCATTATCAGTGAACCGTTGACTGATTCAGTGATGGGGAACCTCAGAATGGCTTGTTATGAGATTATAACTCATTATTAGTGAATGGTTGACTGATTCAGTGATCTAGAACCTCAAAATGGCTTGTTATGAGATTACAGCTCATTATCAGTGAACGGTTGATCGATTCAGCGATGTGAAACCTCAGAATGACTTGTTACAAGATTGTAGCTCATTATCAATGAACGGTTGACCTATTCAGTGATGTGGAACCTCAGAACGTCTTGCTATGTGATTATAGCTCATTACCAATGAATAGTTGACTAATTTGGTGATCTAGAACCTTAGAACAGCTTGTTATGAGATTATAGCTCATTATCAGTGAACGGTTGATTGATTCAGTGATGTGAAACCTTAGAATAGCTTGTTATGAGTTTATAGCTCATTATTAGTGAGCGGTTGACTGATTTAGCGATCTAAAACCTCAGAATGGTTTGTTATGAGATTACTGCTCATTATCAGTGAACGGTTGACCTATTCACTGATCTAGAACCTCAAAATGGCTTGTTATGAGATTATAGCTCATTATCAGCAAATGGTTGACTGATTTGGTGATCTAGAACCTCAAAATGACCTATTATGAGATTACAACTCATTATCAGCAAATGGTTGACCGATTTGGCAATGTGGAAACTCAAAACAACTTGTTACAAGTTTGCAGCTCATTATCAATGAACGGTTGACCGATTCGGTGATGTGGAACCTTAGAATGACTTGTTATGAGATTAAAGCTCATTATCATCAAATGGTTGACCAATTCGGCGATGTATAACCTCAAAACAGCTTGGTATGAGATTACAACTCATTATCAGGGAATGGTTGACTGATTTAGCGATCTAGAACCTCTGAATGGCTTGTTATGAGATTACAGCTCATTATCAATGAACGGTTGACTGATTCAGTGATGTGGAACCTAAAAATGGCATGTTATGAGATTATAGCTCATTATCAGTGAACGGTTGACCGATTCAATGATCTAGAACCTTAGAATGGCTTGTTATGAGATTACAGCTCATTATCAGCGAACGGTTGACCGATTTGGCAATGTGGAACCTCAGAATAGCTTATTATGAGTTACATCTCATTATTAGTGAACCGTTGACTGATTCGGTGATGTGGAACCCCAAAACAACTTGTTATGAGATTACAACTCATTATCAATAAATGGTTGATCGATTCGGCAATCTAGAACCTTAGAATGGCTTGTTATGAGATTACAGCTCATTATCAGTTAATGGTTGACCGATTCAGCAATGTGGAACCTTAGAATAGCTTGTTATGAGATTACAGCTCATTATCAGTGAATGATTGACTGATTCAGCGATCTAGAACCTCAGAATGACTTGTTATGAGATTATAGCTCATTATCAGTGAACGGTTGACTGATTCGATGATCTAGAACATTAGAATGGCTTGTTATGAGATTACAGCTCATTATCAGTGAATAGTTGACCGATTCAATGATTTAGAACCTTAGAATGGCTTGTTATGAGAGTACAACTCATTATTAGTGAATAGTTTACTGATTCAATGATGTGGAAACTCAGAATGACTTGTTATGAGATTGCAGCTCATTATCAATGAACGGTTGACCAATTTGGTGATGTGAAACCTCAGAATAGCTTATTATGAGATTACAGCTCATTATCAATGAATGGTTGACTGATTTGACAATCTAGAACCTCAGAATGGCTTGTTATGAGATTATAGCTCATTATCAGTGAACGGTTGACTGATTCGGTGATGTGGAACCTTAAAACAACTTGTTACAAGATTGTAGCTCATTATTAGTGAACGATTGACTGATTCGGCGATCTAGAACCTCAGAATGGCTTGTTATGAGATTAGAGCTCATTATCAGGGAATAGTTGACCGATTTGGCAATTTAGAACATTAGAATGGCTTGTTATGAGATTACAGCTCATTATCAGCGAACAGTTGAGCAATTTTGTGATGTGGAACCTCAGAATGACTTATTATGAGATTACAACTCATTATCAATGAACGGTTAACTGATTTGGCAATGTGGAACCTTAGAGTGGCTTGTTATGATATTACAGCTCATTATCAATGAACGGTTGACCGATTCAGCGATGTGGAACCTCAAAATGACTTGTTATGAGATTGAAGCTCATTATCAGTGAACTATTGACCGATTCGGTGATGTGGAACCTAAAAATGGCTTGGTATAAGATTATAGCTCATTATTAGCGAATGGTTGACCGATTCGGCAATCTAGAAGCTTAGAACGGCTTGTTATGAGATTACAACTCATTATCAGTGAACGGTTGACCGATTCGGTGATATGGAATCTTAGAACGACTTGTTATGAGTTTGTAGCTCATTATCAATGAACGGTTGACCGATTCAGTGATGTGGAACCTCAAAATGGTTTGTTAGGAGATTATAGCTCATTATCAATGAACGGTTAACCGATTTGGTGATCTAGAACCTTAGAAAGGCTTATTATGAGATTATAGCTCATTATCAGCAAACAGATGAACGATTCAGCGATGTGGAACCTCAGAACAACTTGTTATGAGATTCCAGCTCATTATCAGTGAACGGTTGACTAATTCGGTGATGTGGAACATCAGAATGGCTTGTTATGAGATTACAGCTCATTATCATGAAACATTTGACCGATTCAGCGATCTAAAACCTTAGAATGGCTTGTTATGAGATTAAAGCTCATTATCAGTGAACGGTTGATGGATTCGGTGATGTGGAACCTGAAAATGACTTATTATGAGATTACAACTCATTATCAATGAACAATTGACTGATTTGGCAATGTGGAACCTCAAAATAGTTTGTTATGAGATTACAGCTCATTATCAATGAATAGTTGACCGATTCTGCAATGCGGAACCTCAGAATGACTTGTTACAAGATTGTAGTTCATTATCAATGAACGGTTAACCGATTCAGTGATGTGGAACCTTAGAATGGCTTCTTATGAGATTACAGCTCATTATCAATGAACGGTTGACCGATTCAGTGGTCTAGAACCTTAGAATGGCTTGTTATGAGATTATAGCTCATTATCAGTGAACGGTTGACCGATTCGATGATGTGGAACATCAGAATAGCTTGTTATGAGATTATAGCTCATTATCAGTGAATGATTGACTGATTTAGTGATCTGGAACCTTAGAATGGCTTGTTATGAGATTATAGCTCATTATCAGCGAACGATTGACTGATTCGGTGATCTAGAACCTCATAACAGCTTGTTATGAGATTACAGCTCATTATCAACAAACGGTTGATAGATTCAGTGATCTAGAACCTTAGAATGGCTTGTTATGAGAATACAGCTCATTATCAGTGAATGGTTGACTGATTCGGCAATCTAGAACCTCAGAATGACTTGTTATGAGATTATAGCTCATTATCACTAAACAGTTGACTGATTCGGTGATGTGGAACCTCAGAATGACTTGTTATGAGATTGTAGCTCATTATCAGTGAATAGTTGACCGATTCAGCAATGTGAAACCTCAGAATGACTTGTTATGAGATTATAGCTCATTATCACCAAATAGTTGACTAATTTGGCGATCTAGAACCTCAGAACGGCTTGTTATGAGATTACAACTCATTATCAGTGAACGGTTGACCGATTTGATTATGTGGAACCTTAGAATGACTTGTTATGAGATTGTAGCTCATTATCAATGAATAATTGACTGATTCAGCTTGTTATCAAATTACAGCTCATTAATAATGAACGGTTGACCATTTTGGTGATCTAGAACCTCAGAATGGCTTGTTATGAGATTACAGCTCATTATCAATCAATGGTTGACCGATTCAGCAATGTGGAACCTCAGAACAGCTTGTTACGACATTGTAGCTCATTATCAATGAATGGTTGACTGATTTAGTGATCTAGAACCTCAGAACGGCTTGTTATGAGATTACAGCTCATTATCAGTGAACGATTGACCGATTCGGCAATGTGGAACCTCAAAATAGCTTGTTATAAGATTATAACTTATTATCAGTGAATAGTTGACCGATTCAGCGATGTGGAACCTCAAAATAGCTTGTTATGAGTTTATAGCTTATTATCAGTGAATGGTTGACTGATTTGGTGATCTAGAACTTCAGAATGACTTGTTATGAGATTATAGCTCATTATCAGCGAATCGTTGACTGATTCAGCAATGTGGAACCTCAGAATAGCTTGTTATGAGATTACAGCTAATTATCAGTGAACGGTTGACCGATTTGGTGATGTGGAACCTCAGAATAGCTTGTTATGTGATTATAGCTCATTATCAATGAATAGCTGACTGATTTGGCAATGTGGAACCTCAGAATGGCTTGTTATGAGATTACAGCTCATTATCAATGAATGGTTGACCAATTCAGTGATGTGGAACCTCAAAAAAGCTTGTAATGAGATTACAACTCATTATCAGTGAATGGTTGACCGATTCGGTGATCTAGAACCTCAGAATGGCTTGTTATGACATTACAACTCATTAGTAGTGAACGGTTGACCGATTCGGCGATGTGGAACCTCACAATGACTCATTATGAGATTTTAGCTCATTATCAATGAATGATTGACTGATTCGGTGATGTGGAACCTCAGATTGACTTATTATGAGATTGCAGATCATTATCAGCAAATGGTTGACTGATTCAGTGATGTGGAACCTTAGAATGACTTGTTATGAGATTATAGGTTATTATCAATGAACGGTTGACCTATTCGGTGATCTAGAACCTTAGAATGGCTTGTTATGAGATTACAGCTCATTATCAATAAACGGTTGACCGATTTGGTGATGTGGAACCTCAGAATGGCTTGTTATGAGATTACAACTCATTATCAATGAACGGTTGACCGATTTGGCAATCTATAACCTCATAATGACTTGTTATGAGATTACAACTCATTATCAGTGAATAATTGACCAATTCAATGATGTGGAACCTCAGAATAGCTTATTACAAGATTGTAGCTCATTATCAGGGAATAGTTGACCGATTCGGTGATCTAGAACCTCAAAATGGCTTGTTATGAGACTAGAGCTCATTATCAGTAAATGGTTAACCGATTCGGTGATGTAGAACCTTAGAATAGATTGTTATGAGATTATAGCTCATTATCAGTGAACGGTTGACTGATTCAGTGATGTGGAACCTCAGAACAACTTATTATGAGATTACAGCTCATTATCAGCAAATGGTAGACTGATTTGGCAATCTAGAACCTCAGAACATCTTGTTATGAGATTACAACTCATTATCAGTAAATGGTTGACTGATTCGGTGATGTGAAACCTCAGAACAGCTTGTTATGAGGTTATAGCTCATTATCTACGAATGGTTGACTTATTCGACAATGTGGAACCTTAGAATGGCTTGTTATAAGATTATAGCTCATTATCAATGAATGGTTGATCGATTTAGTGATCTAGAACCTCAAAAGCTAGCTTGTTATGAGATTATAGCTCATTATTAGTGAATGGTTAACCAATTTAGTGATGTGGAACCTCAAAATAGCTTGTTACAAGATTGTAGCTCATTATCAGCGAACAGTTGATAGATTTGGCGATCTAGAAACTCAGAATGACTTGTTATGAGATTACAGCTCATTATCAGTGAATGATTGACTGATTCATCGATGTGGAACCTCAGAATAATTTGTTATGAGATTACAGCTCATTATCAATGAACGGTTGACCGATTCGGTGATGTGGAACCTCAGAATAGATTGTTATGAGATTACAACTCATTATCAGTGAATGGTTGACCGATTCGGTGATCTATAACCTCAGAATGGCTTGTTATGAGATTATAGCTCATTATCAATGAATGGTTGACTAATTCGGCAATTTTGAACCTCAGAATGACTTGTTACGAGATTGTAGCTAATTATTAATGATCGGTTGACCGATTCAGCGATGTGGAACCTCAGAATGGCTTGTTATGAGATTATAGCTTATTATTAATGAACGGTTGACTGATTCAGAGATCTAGAACCTTAGAATGGCTTGTTATGAGATTACAGCTCATTATCAGCAAACGATTGACCGATTTGGCGATGTGGAACATTTGAACAACTTTTTATGAGATTACAACTCATTATCAGTGAAAGGTTGACCGATTCGGCGATCTAAAACCTCAAAATGGCTTGTTATTAGATTACAGCTCATTATCAGCGAATGGTTAACCGATTTGGTGATCTAGAACCTCAGGACAACTTGTTATGAGATTACATCTCATTATCAGCAAATGGTAGACTGATTCAGCGATCTAGAACCTTAGAATGGCTTGTTATGAGATTACAACTCATTATTAGTGAATGGTTGACCTATTCGGTGATGTGGAACCTTAGAATGACTTGTTACAAGATTACAGCTCATTATCAATGAATGGTTGACCGATTTGGTGATGTGGAACCTTAGAATGGCTTGTTATGAGATTACAGCTCATTATCAATGAACAGTTGACTGATTTGATGATCTAGAACCTTAGAATGGCTTGTTATGAGATTACAGCTCATTATCAGTGAATGGTTGATTGATTCGGCAATGTGGAACCTCAGAATAGCTTGTTATGAGATTGTAGCTCATTATCAGCAAATGGTTGACCAATTCGGCGATCAAGAACCTCAGAATGACTTATTATGAGATTAAAGGTCATTATCAGTAAATGGTTGATCGATTCAATGATGTGGAACCGCAGAACAACTTATTATGAGATTATAGCTCATTATTAGTGAACGGTTGACCTATTCGGTGATGTGGAACCTTAGAATGGCTTGTTATGAGATTATAGCTCATTATTAGTGAATGGTTGACCGATTCGGTGATCTAGAACCTCAGAATGGCTTGTTATGAGAATAGAGCTCATTATCAGTGAATGGTTGACTGATTCGATGATGTGGAACCTCAGAATAACTTGTTATGAGATTACAACTCACTATCAATGAACAATTGATTGATTCGGCGATGTGGAACCTCAGAACGGCTTGTTATGAGATTACAGCTCATTATCAATGAACGGTTGACCAATTTGGTGATGTGGAACCTCATAATGACTTGTTATGAGATTGGAGCTCATTATCAATGAACAGTTGACTGATTCGACAATGTGGAACCTCATAATGGCTTGTTATGAGATTACAGCTCATTATAAGTGAATGGTTGACTGATTTGGTGATCTAGAACCTCAGAACGGCTTGTTATGAGATTATAGCTCATTATCAGCAAATGGTTCACCAATTCGGTGATGTGGAACCTCAGAACAACTTGTTAGGAGATTGTAGCTTATTATCAGTGAATCGTTGAATGATTCAGTGAAGTGGAACCTCAGAATGGCTTGTTATGACATTACAACTCATTATCAATGAATGGTTGACCGATTTGGCGATCTAGAACCTCAAAATGGCTTGTTATGATATTACAGCTCATTATCAGTGAACAGTTGAACGATTCAGTGATGTGGAACCTCAAAATAGCTTGTTATGAGATTACAGCTCATTATCAGCAAATGGTTGACCGATTTGGCAATCTAGAACCTTAAAATAGCTTATTATGAGATTACAGGTCATTATAAGTGAATAGTTGACTGATTCGGCAATCTAGAACCTCAGAACGGCTTGTTATGAGATTATAGCTCATTATCAGAGAATAGTTTGACCGATTTAGCGATCTAGAACCTCAGAATGGCTTATTATGAGAATACAACTCATTGTCAGTGAATGGTTGACCGATTCAGTGATGTGGAACCTTAGAATGACTTGTTACAAGATTACAGCTCATTATCAATTAACGGTTGACTGATTTGGTAATGTGGAACCTCAGAATAGCTTGTTATGAGATTATAGCTCATAATCAATGAATGGTTGACCAATTTGGCGATCTAGAACCTCAGAATGGCTTGTTATGAGATTACAGCTTATTATCAGCGTACAGTTGACCGATTCAGGGATGTGGAACCTCAAAATAGCTTGTTACAAGATTGTAGTTCATTATCAGTGAATGGTTGATCAATTCGATGATCTAGAACCTTAGAATGGCTTGTTATGATATTACAGTTCATTATCATTGAAATTTTGACCGATTCGGTGATGTGGAACCTCATAACAGCTTGTTATGAGATTATAGCTCATTATCAGTGAATGGTTGACCAATTTGGCGATGTAGAACCTTAGAACATCTTGTTATTAGATTACAACTCATTATCAGTGAATGGTTGACCGATTCAGGGATGTAGAACCTAAGAACAACTTGTTATGAGACTACAGGTCATTATCAGCAAACGGTTGACCGATTCAGTGATCTAGAACCTTAGAATGGCTTGTTATGAGATTACAGCTCACTATCAATGAATGGTTGACCGATTCAGCGGTCTAGAACCTTACAACGGCTTGTTATGAGATTATAACTCATTATCAGCGAACGGTTGACTATTTTAGTGATCTAGAACCTCAAAATAGCTTGTTATGAGATTACAACTCATTATCAGTGAACGGTTAACCGATTTGGCGATGTGGAACCTCAGAATGACTTGTTACAAGATTGCAGCTCATTATTAATGAACGGTTGACTAATTTGGCGATGTGGAACCTCAGAATGGCTTGTTATGAGATTATAGCTCATTATCAATCAATGATTGACCAATTCAGTGATCTAGAATCTTAGAATGGCTTGTTATGAGATTATAGCTCATTATCAGTGAACGGTTGACCAATTCGGCAATTTGGAACCTCAGAATAGCTTGTTACAAGATTATAGCTCATTATCAATGAATGGTTGACTGATTCGGTGATCTAGAACCTCAGAATGGCTTGTTATGAGATTACAGCTCATTATCAGTGAACAGTTGACTGATTCGGTGATGTAGAACCTCAAAATAGCTTGTTATGAGATTATAGCTCATTATCAGCAAACGGTTGACCCATTTGCCAATGTGGAACCTGAGAATGGCTTGTTATGAGATTAGAGCTCATTATCAGTGAACGGTTGACCGATTCGGTGATCTAAAACCTTAGAATGGCTTGTTATGAGATTATAGCTCATTTTCAGTGAATAGTTAACCGATTCGGCAATGTGGAACCTCAAAATGACTTGTTATGAGATTACAACTCATTATCAATGAACAGTTGATTGATTTGGCGATGTGGAACATCAGAATGGCTTGTTATGAGATTACAGCTCATTATCAATAAATGGTTAACTGATTCAGCGATTTGGAACATCAGAATGACTTGTTATGAGATTGTAGCTCATTATCAGTGAACAATTGACCGATTTGATGATGTAGAACCTCAGAATGACTTGTTATGAGATTACAACTCATTATCAGTGAACGGTTGACCAATTTGGTGATCTAGAACCTTAGAACAACTTTTTATGAAATTATAGCTCATTATCAGTGAACAGTTGACTGATTCAGTGATGTGGAACCTCAGAATGACTTGTTACAAGATTGTAGCTCATTATCAATGAATGGTTGACCGATTCAGTGATGTGGAACCTTAGAATGGCTTGTTATGAGATTACAGCTTAATATTAATGAATGATTGACTGATTCTGTGATCTAGACCTCAAAATGGCTTGTTATGAGATTATAGCTCATTATCAGCGAACGATTGACCGACTCAGCAATGTGGAAACTCACAACAGCTTGTTATGAGATTACAACTTATTATCAGCGAACATTTGACTAATTTGGTGATCTAGAACCTCAGAACGGCTTGTTATGAGATTACAGCTCATTATCAGTGAACATTTGACCGATTCGGTGATCTAGAACCTTAGAATGGCTTGTTATGAGATTACAGCTCATTATCAGTGAACGGTTGATCAATTTAATGATCTAGAACCTCATAACAGCTTGTTATGAGATTACAACTCATTATCAGTGAATGGTTGACTGATTTGACAATGTGGAACCTCAGAATGATTGGTTATGAGATTACAGCTCATTATCAATGAACGGTTGACCAATTTGGCGATGTCAAACCTCAGAATGGCTTGTTATGAGATTACAACTCATTATCAATGAATGGTTGACCGATTTAGTGATTTAGAACCTCAGAACGGCTTGTTATGAGATTATAGCTCATTATCAGTGAATGGTTAACCGATTCGGCGATGTGTAACCTCAAAACAACTTGTTATGAGATTGTAGCTCATTATCACTGAACGATTGACCGATTCAACAATCTAGAAATTTAGAATGGCTTCTTATGAGATTACAGGTCATTATCAGTGAACGATTGACTGATTCAACGATGTGGAACCTCATAATAGCTTGTTATGAGATTACAGCTCATTATCAGTGAGCAGTTGACTGATTCAATGATGTTGAACCTCAAAATGGCTTGTTATGATATTATAGCTCATTATCAGTGAATGGTTGACTAATTCAGTGATGTGGAACCTCAGAACAACTTGTTATGAGATTACAACTCATTATCAATGAACGGTTGATCGATTTGGCGATGTGGAACCTCAGAATGGCTTGTTATGAGATTATAGCTCATTATCAATGAATGGTTGACCGATTCGGTGATGTGGAACCTCAGAATGACTTGTTATGAGATTGTAGCTCATTATCAGTAAATGGTTGACCAATTCGGTGATGTGGAACCTCAAAATGGCTTGTTATGAGATTATAGCTCATGATTAGTTAACAGTTGATCGATTTTGTAATCTAGAACCTCAGAGCAGCTTGTTATGAGATTACAGCTCATTATCAGTGAACAGTTGACTGATTTGGCGATGTGGAAACTCAAAATGACTTGTTATGAGATTATAACTCATTATCAATGAATAGTTGACCGATTCAGTGATGTGGAACCTCAGAATGGCTTGTTATGAGATTACAGCTCATTATCAACGAACAATTGACTGATTCAGTGATGTGGAACCTCAGAACAACTTGTTATGAGATTGCAGCTCATTATCAGCAAATAGTTGACCGATTCAGTGATGTGGAACCTCAGAATGGCTTGTTATGAGATTAAAGCTCATTATCAGCAAATGGTTGACCGATTTGGCAATCTAGTGAGAGGAACCTCCTTACAGCAATATGCTGAGAATGCATGAAATAACATATTATAGAGCAATAGCAGAACTCAGAATGAATCTATTGATCACGGGCCACTTTGAGGGGGTAACCTCCTTTGAGCAAGCTCAATATAATAAATTTGTTGGTGTCCATCAAAGGCCTCAACCTACTCTTATATAGTAAGTACGATCTAGAAAAGTAATACTACCTATGCATGTGGGATAATAAAATATACTCATGGGATGAATAACAAAGTATATGCATCCAACAACACTACACTAACAAAATAAACAGAAGGAACACACAGGTTCCTAACATCCCCTCTCTCTTAGAAAAAATCTTTGTCCTTAAAGCTTAAGGTGTGAAAATTGTTGCTGAATCTGAAGAAGGGGTTCCCAGGTAGCATCCTCTGGTTGCATTCCGTGCCACTAAATCAAGAACTCAGAGATGGAGCGAGAGCAAAGCTGACGAGTGTGCTGGTCAAGAATTGCCTCCAGCTTTAGGATAATAGATCCTTCCTTATCCATTTCAGGGAGAGTAGTTTGTGCTTTGACGTTGGTACGAAGAACTTGCTTTAGACAAGAAATGTGAAATGATGGATGAATGCGAGAAGGAGGTAGTTCCAATTTATAAGCAACTGAACCAATCTTCTGCAGAACCTTATAAAGCCCATAAAATTTTGGGGCCAGCTTATGACGCCCTTTAAGCTTCAGGGAGGATTGCTTGTATGGCTGTAGATGAAGAAAAACCATATCCCCAACTTGAAAGGATTGCTCAAAATGGTGTTGATCGACTTGTTGTTTCATTCAATTACGGGCCATGTGAAGATTATCCTATAAGGTGCGAAGAATCTAATCCCTGGTGCTGAGAACTATGTCAACTTCCTAGACTGGTGAGCTGCTGGGAGTGTAGGGAAGGAGCACTGGAGGTGCCTGACCATAGACTGCTTCATATGGAGTCATTTTAGAGGCAGCATGGTAAGAGGTATTGTACCACCATTTAGCTAAAGGAAGCCACTTGGCCCACTAATTTTGTTGTTCAGAAGTGAAGCAGCAAAGATAAGTTTCCAAGCATTTGTTGACAATTTCTATCTGACCATCGGTTTGTGGGTGATAGCCTGAACTCATCTTCATTTTGGTGCCAGTTTGCTGAAATAGTTCAGTCCAAAAATGACTGGTGAAAGTTGCATCATGATCTAAGACAATGGAAGAAGGGAGGCCATGAAGACAGAAGATCTAGTCCATGAAGATTTATGCAATTGAGAAGGCAGTATAGGGGTGGCTGAGGGGACAAAAATGACTATATTTAGAGAGACAATCAACCACAACCAAGATCACTATCTTGCCACCTGATTTAGGAAGCCCTTCAATGAAATCCATAGAAATATCAGTCCAAATCCATGTAGGGATGGGCAATGGTTCTAGCAAGCCAGGAAGGAGGGTCATTTCACCATTGTGGCATTGGAAGGTATCACATTTAGCCACCATCTATTGAATCATCTGTTTCATTCCTTTCCAAAAGAAGTTTTGTTGTGCCCGCTCATAAGTTTTGAGGAATCCCGAGTGCCCTGCCGAAGGAGAAGCATGAAGTTCATAAAAAATAGCCTGTTGCAGATCTGGGTTTTGAGGAAGCACTAGATGGCCCTTGTATGAGAGAGAAGCACCATCCCAAGAGTAATGTGGTATAGTAGAAGGATTATTGGCCAGCTGGTGAATGATTTGAGATAAAGAAGAGTCACTGACATAGCCCTGCTGAACAAATGCTAACCAATTAGGAATTGGCATAAAAATAGCTGAAAGGGAAGCTTGATCATCAAATGTGCGAGAAAGAGCATCTGCCATAAAATTTTCCTTACCCTTCTTGTAGGTGATCTCATAATCATACCCCATGAGTTTTCTGACCCATTTCTATTGTGTAGGGGAGGATACCCATTGTTCCAGGAAGTATTTCAGACTTTGGTGATCGGTCCTGATGCAAAAATGACTCCCTAGGAGGTATGGCTGCCACTTCTGTATAGCATGACAAATAGCCATCATTTCTTTTTCATAAGTAGAGAGGGCTAGATTCTTACCATAAAGGTCTTTTCTAGTGAATGCAATAGGATGGTCATCTTGAAGGAGAACAACACCCAATCCATTTCCGCAAGCATCACTCTCAATAGTGAAGGGCTTGGAAAAATCTGGCATAACGAGAACAGGTGTACTGCACATAGCCTATTTTAGTTGTTCAAACACATTCTCAGCAACATGGGTCCAGGAAAAGGCATCCTTTTTTAACAGAGTTGTCAATGGTGCTGCAATTTTCCCATAATTCTTGACAAACTTGTGATAATAGCCAGTCAGCCCCAAAAAAACTTGAAGGCTCTTGAGAGTTTTAGGATGCGGCCAATTTTTTATGGCATATATTTTTGTAGGATCCACCCGAACCCCTTGGTGTGCAACAATATGCCCAAGATACTCCACTTCCTCCTGGCCAAACATACACTTAGATAGTTTTGCACAGAGTTGATGATCAGAGAGAAGTTGCATTACAAGCTCCAGATGATGGAGATGCTTAGCCCAAGTTTTGCTATATATGAGGATATCATCAAAGAAGACCAGAATCAATTTCTGGAGGTATGGCCAAAATATTTTATTCATCTCTGCCTGAAATGTTGAAGGAGAATTAGTGAGGCCAAAGGGCATGACTAAAAATTTATAGTGACCATCATGTGTGTGGAAGGCTATTTTAGGTATATCCTCCTCATTAACCTGAATTTGATGATACCCAGAACGAAGATCCAACTTGGCGAAAAAATGAGCCCCATGAAGCTCATCAAGAAGGTCATCAACAACTGGAATGGGAAACTTATCCTTTATAGTGAGATGATTAAGTGCTCGGGAATCAATGTAGAGTCGCCATGACCCATCTTTTTTGTGGACAAGTAGAACTGGAGAAGAAAAGGAACTGGTACTAGGGTGAATAATACCTTGTTTCAGTAAGTCACAAATGAGCATCTCAATTTTGGTCTTCTAATGAAATGGGTAGCGGTAGGGCCTGATGTTGGGTGGAACACTGCTAGAAAGGAGCTAAATATAGTGGTCCTTTGGGAAAGAAGGGGGTAATCCTACAGGTTCAACAAATACGCTTGAATACTTATCCAAAATTTGTTGGAGATCTATAGGAGTACTAGAGACCGCTGATGGCTGCATCTGAATGGAATGGAGCTGAGCGATGACACCATGTGAATTCTTCTTAAGAAGTTTTTCCATACAATGTGAACTAATGATGCTGAGAGACCTCAGTTGTAAGCCTTTCAAAGTGTGTTGTTTCCCATCGGCAAAAAATTGCATCCAAAGTTCAGCAAAATCCCATAGAATGGGGCCAAGAGTACGTAACCATTGGGCGCCCAAAACCATATCACAGCCACCTAAGGGCAAGGAAAACATGTCAAAGTGCATGTTATAATCTCCAATAGAGAGACACACATTGCGACATTTCCCTTTGCAAGGTAAAGTGCCCCCATTGGCAATCATGACTTCAAAGCTAGAGCAAGGATGGACAAAGCAATCAGCCTGTTTGGCTATTCAGGGGTTAATGAAGTTATGAGTGCTACCAAAATCAATGAGTATAGTAAGAGGGATATTCTTGAAGAAACCCTGGACCTGCATGGTTTTTGGAGTAGTGACTCCTGCCAAAGCATGGATAGATATCTCTGGTTGAGCTTCTGTCGAAGGAGGTTCAAGCTGTTAAGGCTCAACCTCATCATCCACTATTTTGTGAGCATCTACATATTCTTCCAATTCAGGTGGAGAATCCACATCCAAGAGATAGAGATTTTGCTAAACACATCTATGGCCCCAGGACCATTTCTCATCACAATTATAACAAAGCCCTTTTTCTCGCCTGGCCCGCATCTCTGTTTCAGACAAGTGCTTGATAGGAGTAGTTTTGGGAGCTGTGACTTGAGGGTTGTGAGAACCCGTATTTCATAATGGAACAAAATTGGATTTGCAACGTTGTAGAGCACTAATCTTGTCTTCCACTAACTTAGCCAACCCAAGGGCTTCCATCATTGTAGTGGGTCGAAACATTTTGACATCCGAGCGAAGTGCATCCTTCAAACCACTGACAAAACAACTGCGGAAGAATTCATCAGACAGCCCCTCTGTGTGATTAGCTAATTTTTCAAACTCTGTCTGGTATTCTCTTATAGTGCCTGTTTGGCGTAGCTTAGTGAGTGCTCCTATGAAGTCATCAAAAGCACTAGGGCCAAAGCACTCCAAAAGGAGTGTGCATAATTCTGTCCATGTTGGGTCTACATTAGCCTTGATGTACCAATAGAACCATTGAAGAGCTTCATGTTCCAAATGAAAAGATGCAAGTGGGAATTTGTTGTTATCCAAAGTATTATGCAAGCTGAAATACTACTCTACCCTATAAATCCATCTAGTCAGATCAGTACCATCGAAGCACAGAAAATCAAGCTTTGGTCCATGGAAATTGCCAGAAGAGAACGCTGGTCTCCATAATGGTTTTGATTCATGGCTGAATGCTGAAGGTTGAGACTGAGAATTTTGTCATCCAGATCTTGAAGTTTGGTTTTGAGGGATGCAAGTTCCTCCTCCATGATTTTTTCTCCTGTACATGTAACAACCATAAAGAAGTTCTTTTTTTTTTTTTGGCAATTGGTAGAAAATGAGAAACAGAAACTTTTTCAGTTAGGGCAAACTTGGAGTTGGGAAAAACTCATATGGAAAATGGGTGTTTGACAAGTGGTTGGAGACTTTCTAAGGAAAAGGGAAAAAGAAAAATGAGGGTTTCAGAGTTGGGGAGGTGGAATGAGATGAGCGGTCCAAGAGGGAAAAGGGAGAAGAATTAGGAATTGAACCTTGTTGCCCGGTTTGGGGGCGATTGGATGAGAAGCAAAAAAGATAAGGCAAACCTTAAAATTAGATAAATGAGGGATTTAGGTCTTTTCTATGTAGAATTTGGGGTTGGGTCATCAAGGAAGGAAGTATGCAGAATGGTATTTCAGGGGTTCTAAGGAACCGTGAGAGGAAACAGGAAGAAAGCAAGGAAACTATGGCTAAAAAATAGACTCAGAAAAATTCACTCAAATATAGAATAACTGAAAAGAAGGATTGCAATAACAAGAAATATTGGAATTGAAAGGAACCTGAAGGCCACGACAGAAAAAATATTTGACGTAATTTTCACCCAGCGACCCCAAGAAAGTGCTCTGATACCAGATGAGAGGAACCTCCTTATAGCAATATGGTGAGAATGCACGAAATAATAGATTATAGAGCAATACCAAAACTCAGAATGAATCTATTGATCGCGGGCCACTTTGAGGGGGTAACCTACTTTGAGCAAGCTCAATACAATAAATTCGTTGGTGTGCATCAAAGGCTTCAACCTACTCTTATATACTAAGTAAGATCTAGAAAAATAATACTACCTATGCATGTGGGATAGTAAAATATACTCATGGGATGACTTACAAAGCATATGCATCCAACAACACTACACTAACAAAAAAGAAGAAGGAACACACAGGTTCCTAACATCTAGAGCCTCAGAATGGCTTATTACAAGATTATAGCTCATTATCAATGAATGGTTGACCAATTCGATGATGTGGAACCTCAGAATGGCTTGTTATGAGATTACAGCTCATTATCAATGAATGAATGACCGATTCGGTGATCTAGAACCTCAGAATGGCTTGTTATGAGATTACAGCTCATTATCAGCGAACGGTTGACCGATTTGGTGATCTAAAACCTTAGAACAGCTTGTTATGAGATTATAGCTTAGTATCAGTGAGTGGTTGACCGAATTGGTGATGTGGAACCTCTAAAAAGCTTGTTATAAGATTACAGCTCATCATCAGTGAATGGTTGACTGATTCGGCGATCTAAAACCTCAGAATGGCTTGTTATGAGATTACAGCTCATTATCAGTGAACGGTCAACCGATTTGGTGATCTAGAACCTCAAAATGGCTTGTTATGAGATTACAACTCATTATCAGTGAACGGTTGACTGATTTGGTGATCTATAACCTCAAAATGGCTTTTTATGAGATTACAACTCATTATCAGCGAACGGTTGACCGATTTGGCAATGTGGAACCTCAGAATGACTTGTTATGAGATTGCAGCTCATTATCAATAAACGGTTGACCGATTCAGCGATGTGGAACCTCAAAAAGGCTTGTTATGAGATTACAACTCATTATCAATAAATGGTTTACCGATTCAGTGATGTAGAACCTCAGAATAGCTTGTTATAAGATTATAGCCCATTATCAGTGAACGGTTGACCGATTCAGTGATGTGGAACCTCAGGACAACTTGTTATGAGATTATATCTCATTATCAGTGAACGATTGATCGATTCAGTGATCTAGAACCTCAGAAAATCTTGTTATGAGATTACAGCTCATTATTAGTGAATGATTGACCGATTCAGCGATGTGGAACCTCAGAATAGCTTGTTATGAGATTATAGCTCATTATCAGTGAACGGTTGACCAATTCGGTGATGTGGAACCTCAAAATGACTTGTTATGAGATTATAGCTCATTATCAGTGAACAGTTGACCGATTTGGCAATCTAGAACCTCAGAACGGCTTGTTATGAGATTACAGCTCATTATTAGCAAATGGTTGACTGATTTGGTGATGTGAAACCTTAGAATGACTTGTTATGAGATTATCACTCACAATCAATAAATGGTTGACTAATTCGGCAATGTGGAAGCTCAAAATGGTTTGTTATGAGATTACAGCTCATTAACAATGAATGATTGACCGATTTGGTGATGTGGAACCTTAGAATGACTTGTTATGAGATTGTAGCTCATTATCAGTGAACAGTTGATCGATTCGGTGATGTGGAAGCTCAGAATGGCTTGTTATAAGATTACAACTTATTATCAACGAATGATTGATCGATTCGGTGATCTCAAACCTTAGAATGACTTGTTATGAGATTACACCTCATTATTAGTGAACACTTGACCGATTCGGCGATGTGGAACCTTAGAATGGCTTGTTACAAGATTGTAGCTCATTATCAATGAATGGTTGACCGATTCGGCGATGTGGAACCTTAAAATGGCTTGCTATGAGATTACAGCTCATTATCAGTGAACGATTGACCGATTCGGCAATGTGGAACCTCAGAACGGCTTGTTATGAGATTATAGCTCATTATCAGCAAAAAGTTGACCGATTCAGTGATCTAGAACCCCAGAACGGCTTGTTATTAGATTACAGCTCATTATTAGTGAACGGTTGACCGATTTGGCGATGTGGAACCTTAGAACGGCTTGTTATGAGATCACAACTCATTATCAGTGAATAGTTTGACCAATTTGGTGATCTAGAACCTCAGAATGGCTTGTTATGAGATTATAGCTCATTATCAGTGAACGATTGACCAATTCGGCGATGTGGAACCTTAAAATAGTTTGTTATGAGATTACAGCTCATTATCAGTGAATGGATGACCGATTTGGTGATCTAGAACCTCAGAATGGCTTGTTATGAGATTACAGCTCATTATCAGCAAACGGTTGACCGATTCAGTGATCTAGAACCTCAGAATGGCTTGTTATGAGATTACAGCTCATTATTAGTGAACGGTTGACCGATTCGGCGATCTATAACCTCAAAATGGCTTGTTATGAGATTAAAACTCATTATCAGTGAATGGTTGACCGATTCAGTGATGTGGAACCTCAGAATGGCTTGTTACAAGATTGTAGCTCATTATCAATGAATGGTTGACCAATTCGGCAATGTGGAACCTTAGAACGGCTTGTTATGAGATCATAGCTCATTATCAGTGAACGGTTGACCGATTCAGCAATGTGGAACCTTAGAATGGCTTGTTATGAGATTACAGCTCATTATTAGTGAATGATTGACTGATTCGGTGATGTGGAACCTCATAACAGCTTGTTACGAGATTATAGCTCATTATCAATGAATGATTGACCGATTCGGCGATGTGAAACCTCAGAATGGCTTGTTATGAGATTACAGCTCATTATCAATAAACGGTTGACCCATTCAGTGATCTAGAACCTCAAAATAGCTTATTATGAGATTACAGCTCATTATCGGCAAACAGTTGACCGATTCGGAGATGTGGAACCTCAAAGTAGCTTGTTATGAGATTATAGCTCATTATCAGCGAATGGTTGACTGATTTGATGATGTGGAACCTCAGAACGGCTTGTTATGAGATTACAGCTCATTATCAGTGAATGGTTGACCGATTCAGTGATCTAGAACCTCAAAATAGCTTGTTATGAGATTACAACTCATTATCAGTGAATGGTTGACCAATTTAGTGATGTGGAACCTCAGAACAGCTTGTTATGAGATTACAGCTCATTATCAATGAATGATGGACCAGTTTGGCGATCTAAAACCTCATAACGGCTTTTTATGAGATTACAGCTCATTATCAGCAAACAGTTGACTGATTCGGCGATCTAGAACCTTAGAATGGCTTGTTATGAGATTACAGCTCATTATCAGTAAATGGTTGACTGATAGGATGATCTACACCCTCAGAACATCTTGTTATGAGATTACAATTCATTATAAGCAAATGGTTGACTGATTCGGCGATGTGCAACCTCAGAATGACTTGTTATGAGATTGTAGCTCATTATCAATGAATGGTTGACCGATTTGGTGATGTGGAACCTCAGAACAGCTTGTTATGAGATTACAACTCATTATCAATGAATGGTTGACCGATTCAGTGATGTAGAATGTCAGAATGACTTGTTATGAGATTACAGCTCATTATCAGTGAACGGTTGACCGATTCGGTGATGTGGAACCTCAAAATAGCTTGTTACAAGATTGTATCTCATTATCAGTGAATGGTTGACCGATTCAACGATCTAGAACCTTAGAATGGCTTGTTATGAGATTATAGCTCATTATCAGTGAACGGTTGACCGATTCAGTGATGTGGAACCTGAGAACAGCTTGTTATGAGATTACAGCTCATTATCAGCGAACGGTTGATTGATTCATCGATGTGAAACCTCAGAATGACTTGTTATGAGATTACAGCTCATTATCAGTGAACAATTGACTGATTCAGTGATCTAGAATGTTAGAATGGCTTGTTATGAGATTATAGCTCATTATTAGTGAACGGTTGACCGATTCAACGATGTGGAACCTTAGAATTACTTGTTATGAGATTACAACTCCTTATCAATGAATGGTTGACCGATTCAGCAATGTAGAAGCTAAAAATTTCTTGTTATGACATTACAGCTCATTATCGATGAACGGTTGACCAATTTGGTGATGTGGAACCTCAGAATGACTTATTATGAGATTACAGCTCATTATCAGTGAATGATTCACTTATTTGGTGATGTGGAACCTTAGAACGGCTTGTTATGAGATTACAGCTCATTATCAGTGAACGATTGACCTATTCTATGATCTAAAACCTTAGAACGACTTGTTATGAGATTACAGCTCATTATCAATCAATGATTGATTGATTTGGCGATGCAGAACCTCAAAATGGCTTGTTACGTGATTATAGCTCATTATCAATGAATGGTTGATTGATTCGGTGATGTGGAACCTCAGAATGGCTTATTATGAGATTAAAGCTCATTATCAGTGAATAGTTGACCGATTCAGCGATCTAGAACCTCAAAATGGCTTGTTATGAGATTATAGTTCATTATCAATAAACGGTTGACCGATTCGGTGATGTGAAACCTCATAACAGCTTGTTACGAGATTACAGCTCATTATCAGCGAAGGGTGACCGATTCAGTAATCTAGAACCTTAGAAGAGCTTGTTATGAGATTACAGCTCATTATCAGTGAATGGTTGACCGATTGGGTAATCTAGAACCTCAGAATAGCTTGTTATGAGATTACTGCTCATTATCAGTGAACGGTTGACTGATTCAGTGATCTATAACCTTAGAATAGCTTGTTATGAGATTACAACTCATTATTAGTGAACGGTTGACCAATTCAATGATGTAGAACCTTAGAATGACTTGTTACAAGATTGTAGCTCATTATCAATGAAGGGTTGATTGATTCGGTGATGTGGAACCTTAGAACGGCTTGTTATGAGATTACAGCTCATTATCAATGAACGGTTGACCGATTCAGTGATGTAGAACCTCAAAATGGCTTGTTATGAGATTATAGCTCATTATTTGTGAACGGTTGACCGATTCAGCGATGTGAAAGCTCAAAATAGCTTATTACAAGATTGTAGCTCATTATCAGTGAACGGTTGATCGATTCAACGATCTAGAACCTCAGAATAGCTTGTTATAAGATTACAGCTCATTATCAATGAATGGTTGACCGATTAGGCAATGTGGAACCTTAGAACAACTTGTTCTAAGATTATAGCTCATTATTAGTGAACAGTTGACTGATTCAGTGATGTGGAACCTCAGAATGACTTGTTATGAGATTACAGCTCATTATCAGTGAACAGTTGACCGATTTGGCGATCTATAACCTCAGAATGGCTTGTTATGAGATTACAGCTCATAATCAGTGAATGGTTGACTAATTTGGTGATGTGGAACCTTAGAATGACCTGTTATGAGATTACAACTCATTATCAATGAATGGTTGACCAATTCGGTGATGTGGAACCTCAGAATGGCTAGTTATGAGATTATAGCTCTTTATCGATGAACGGTTGACCGATTCAATGATGTGGAAACTCAGAATGACTTGTTATGAGATTATAGCTCATTATCAGTGAATAGTTGACCAATTTGGCGATGTAGAACCTCAAAATGGCTTATCATGAGATTACAACTCATTGTCAGTCAACTGTTGACCGATTCGGTGATCTAGAACCTCAGAATGACTTGTTATGAGATTATAGCTTATTATCAGTGAATGGTTGACCGATTCAATGATGTGGAACCTCAAAATGGCTTGTTACAAGATTGTAGCTCATTATTAATGAGCGGTTGACCGATTTGGTGATGTGGAACCTTAGAATAACTTGTTATGAGATTAGAGCTCATTATCAGCGATTGGTTGACCAATTTAGCGATGTGAAACCTCAAAATGACTTGTTATGAGATTATAGCAAATTATCAATGAACAGTTGACCAATTCAACCATGTGGAACCTCAAAATGACTTGTTATGAGATTATAGAAAATTATCAATGAACAGTTGACCAATTCAGCCATGTGGAACCTCAAAATAGCTTGTTATGAGATTGTAGCTCATTATCAATGAATGGTTGACTGATTCGGCAATGTGGAACCTCAGAATGGCTTGTTATGAGATTATAGCTCATTATTAATGAATGGTTGACTCATTCGGTGATCTAGAACGTCATAATGGCTTGTTATGAGATTATAGCTCATTATCAGTGAACGGCTGACCGATTTAGCGATGTGGAACCTTACAACAGCTTGTTATGAGATTATAGCTCATTATCAGTGAACGGTTGACTGATTCAGCGATGTGGAACCTCAGAACAGCTTGTTATGAGACTAGAGCTCATTATCAGAGAACAGTTGACAGATTCGGTGATCAAGAACCTCAAAATGACTTGTTATGAGATTACAGCTCATAATCAGTGAACGGTTGACTGATTCAGTGATGTGGAACCTCAGAACAGCTTGTTATGAGATTATAGCTCATTATCAATAAATGGTTGACCGATTCAGAGATCTAGAACCTCAGAATGACTTGTTATGTGATTATAGCTCATTATCAGCGAATAGTTGACTGACTTGGTGATCTAGAACCTCAGAATGGCTTGTTATGAGATTACAGCTCATTATCAGTGAACAAACTAACTTATTCAGTGATCTATAACCTCAGAACAACTTGTTATGAGATTACAAGTCATTATCAGTGAACGGTTGACCGACTCTGCGATGTGGAACCTCAAAATAGCTTGTTATGAGATTATAGCTCATTATAAGTGAACAGTTGACTAATTCAGTGATGTGGAACCTCAGTATGACTTCTTATGAGATTACAGCTCATTATCAGTGAACAATTGACCGATTCGGCGATCTAGAACCTCATAATGGCTTGTTATGAGATTACAGCTCATTATCAGTGAATGGTTGACCGATTCGGTGATCTATAACCTCATAATGACTTGTTATGAGATTACAACTCATTATCAGTGAATGGTTGACCGATTCGGTGATGTGGAAACTCAGAATGACTTGTTACGAGATTGCAGCTCATTATCAATGAACAGTTGATTAATTTAGTGATGTGGAACCTTAGAATGACTTGTTATGAGATTATAGCTTATTATCAATGAATAATTGACCGATTCAGTGATGTAGAACCTCAGAATGGCTTGTTATGAGATTATAGCTCATTATCAGCGAACAGTTCACCCATTCGGTGATGTGGAACCTCAAAATAGCTTGTTATGAGATTGTAGCTCATTATCAGTGAATAGTTGACCGATTCGGTGATCTAGAATGTTATAATGGCTTGTTATGAGATTACAATTCATTATCAGTGAACGGTTGACTGATTCGGCGATGTGGAACCACAGAATAGCTTGTTCTAAGATTACAGCTCACTATCAGTGAACGATTGACCGATTTAGCGATGTGGAACCCTAGAATGACTTGTTATGAGATTACAGCTCATTATTAGTGAACAGTTGACCGATTTGACTATCTAGATCCTCATAATGGCTTGTTATGAGAATACAACTCATTATCAGTGTGTGGTTGACCGATTTGATGATGTAGAACCTCAGAATGACTTGTTATGAGATTGCAACTCATTATCAATGAATGGTTGACCGATTCAACGATGTGGAACCTCAGAATGGCTTCTTATGAGATTAGAGCTCATTATCAATGAACGGTTGACCAATTTGGTGATGTGAAACCTCAGAATGACTTGTTATGAGATTGCAGCTTATTATCTGTGAATGATTGACCGATTTGGTGATGTGGAACCTTAGAATGGCTTGTTATGAGATTACAGCTCATTATCAGCAAATAATTAACCAATTCAGTGATCTAGAACCTCAGAATGACTTTTTATGACATTATACCTCATTATCAGCAAACGGTTTATCGATTCGATGATGTGGAACCTCAGAATGGCTTGTTACAAGATTGTAGCTCATTATTAATGAACGGTTGACTGATTCGGCGATGGGGAACCTTAGAATGGCTTGTTATGAGATTATAACTCATTATCAGTGAACGGTTGACCAATTTGGCGATGTGGAACCTCAGAACGGCTTGTTGTGAGATTATAGCTCATTATTAGTGAATGATTGACCGATTTAGTGATGTGCAACCTTAGAATGGCTAGTTATGAGATTATAGCTCATTATCAATGAATGGTTGACTGATTCAGTGATGTGGACCCTCAGAATGGCTTGTTATGAGATTACAGGTCATTATCAATGAATGGTTGGCCGATTTGGCGATCTAGAACCTCAGAATGGCTTGTTATGAGATTACAGCTTATTATCAGTGAACGGTTGACCAATTCGGTGATGTGGAACCTCAAAATAGCTTGTTATGAGATTACAACTCATTATCAGTGAATGGTTGACCGATTCGGTGATGTGGAACCTTAGAATAGCTTGTTATGAGATTACAGCTCATTATCAGCAAACAGTTGACCGATTCAGTGATCTAAAACCTTAGAATGGCTTATTATGAGATTAGAGCTCATTATCAGTGAATGGTTGACCGATTCAGTGATGTGGAACCTTAGAACAGCTTGTTATGAGATTATAGCTCATTATCAGTGAATGGTTGACTGATTTGGTGATCTAGAACCTCATAATGGTTTGTTATGAGATTATAGTTCATTATCAGTGAACGGTTGACTGATTCAGTGATCTAGAACCTCAGAACAGCTTGTTATGAGATTATATCTTATTTGGTGATGTGCAACCTCAAAACAGCTTATTATGAGATTATAACTCATTATTAGCGAACAGTTGATCGATTCGGTGATCTAGAACCTTAGAATGGCTTTTTATGAGATTACAACTCATTATCAGTGAACGGTTGACCAATTCGATGATCTAGAACCTCAGAATGGCTTGTTATGAGATTACAGCTCATTATCAACAAACAGTTGAATGATTTGGCGATGTGGAACCTCAGAACAGCTTGTTATGAGATTGTAGCTCATTATCAATAAATGATTGACTGATTTGATGATCTAGAACCTGAGAATAGATTTTTATAGGATTACAACTCATTATCAGCAAACGGTTGACCGATTCACCGATGTGGAACCTCAGAATAGCTTGTTATGAGATTACAGCTCATTATCAGTGAACGATTGACCGAGTCAGTGATCTAGAACCTCAGAATAGCTTGTTATGAGATTACAGCTTATTATCAATATACGATTGACTGATTCGGCAATCTAGAACTCTAGAACAGCTTGTTATGAGATTACAACTAATTATCAATGTACGATTAACTTATTCAGCAATCTAGAATCTCAGAATGACTTGTTATGAGATTATAAGTCATTATCAAGGAATGGTTAACCGAATCAGTGATGTGGAACCTTAGAACAGCTTGTTATGAGATTACAACTCATTATCAATGAATGATGACCAATTTGGCGATGTGGAACCTCAGAATGGCTTGTTATGAGATTACAGCTCATTATCAATGAACAATTGACCGATTCGGTGATGTGGAACCTCAAAATATCTTATTATGAGATTATAGCTCATTATCAGTGAATGGTTGACTGATTCGGCGATCTTGAACCTTAGAATGGCTTGTTATGAGATTATAGCTCATTATCAATGTACGATTGACCGATTCAACAATCTAGAACCTCAGAATGGCTTGTTATGAGATTATAGCTAATTATCAATGTGCGGTTGACCAATTCAGTAATCTAGAACCTTAGAACAACTTGTTATGAGATTACAACTCATTATCAGCTAATGGTTGACCGATTCGGCGATGTGGAACCTCAGAATAGCTTGTTATGAGATTACAGCTCATTATCAGTGAAGGGTTGACCAATTTGGCGATCTAGAACCTCAGAATGGCTTGTTATTAGATTACAACTCATTATAATTGAATGGTTGATCGATTTGGTAATGTGGAACCTCACAACAGCTTGTTATGAGATTACAGCTCATTATCAGTGAATGATTGACCGATTTGGTGATCTAGAACCTCAGAACGGCTTGTTATGATATTACAGCTGATTATCAATGTATGGTTAACCAATTCGGTGATATAGAACCTTAGAATGACTTCTTATGAGATTACAACTCATTATCAGTGAATAGTTGACCGATTTGGCGATGTGGAACCTTAGAACAACTTCTTATGAGATTACAACTCATTATCAGCGAACGGTTGACCAATTCAGTGATCTAGAACCTCAAAAGGGCTTGTTATGAGATTACAGCTCATTATCAGTGAATGGTTGAGTGATTCAGTGATGTGGAACCTTAGAACAGCTTGTTATGAGATTACAGCTCATTATCAATGAACGGTTGACCGATTTGGCGATCTAGAACCTCAGAATGGCTTGTTATGAGATTACTACTTATTATCAGTAAATGGTTGACCGATTCGGTGATGTGGAACCTTAGAATAGATTGTTATTAGATTACAGCTCATTATCAGTGAATGGTTGACCGATTCGGTGATCTAGAACCTCAGAATCACTTGTTATGAGATTATAGCTCATTATCAATGTACAATTGACCGATTCAGTGATCTAGAACCTTAGAATGGCTTGTTATGCGACTAAAGCTCATTATCAATGTACGGTTGATTGATTTGGCAATATAGAAGCTTAGAACAACTTGTTATGAGATTAAAACTCATTATCAGTGAACTGTTGACTGATTCAGCGATATCGAACCTCAGAAGAGCTTGTTATGAGATTAAAGCTTATTATCAATGAATGGTTGACCGATTTGGTGATCTACAGCCTCAGAATGGCTTGTTATGAGATTACAGCTCATTATCAATGTATGATTGACCGATTCGGCAATCTAGAACCTTAGAACGGCTTGTTATGAGATTACAGCTCATTATCAATGTATGGTTGACCAATTTGGCGATCTAGAAGCTCAAAATGGCTTGTTATGAGATTACAACTTATTATCAGTGAATGGTTGACCGATTCACCAATGTGGAACCTCAGAATAGCTTGTTATGAGATTACAACTCATTATCAGTGAACGGTGGACTGATTCGGCGATCTAGAACCTTAGATTGGCTTGTTATGAGATTACAACTCATTATCAGTGAATGGTTGACCGATTTGGCGATGTGGAACCTCAGAATAGCTTGTTATGAGATTACAACTCATTATCAGTGAAAGGTTGATCGATTCAGTGATCTAGAACCTCAGAATGGCTTGTTATGAGATTATTTCTCATTATCAGTGAATGGTTGACTGATTTGGCGATGTGGAACCTCAGAATGGCTTGTTATGAGATTACAACTCATTATCAGCAAACGGTTGATCGATTCGGCAATCTAGAACCTCAGAACAACTTGTTATGAGATTATAGCTTATTATTAGCGAATGGTTGACTGATTCGGCGATCTAGAACCTCAGAATGGCTTGTTATGAGATTAGAAATCATTATCAGTGAACGGTTGACCAATTCAGTGAGCTAGAACCTCAGAACAGCTTGTTATGAGATTACAGCTCATTATCAGCAAATGGTTGACCGATTCAGGGATGCGGAACCTCAGAATAGCTTCTTATGAGATTACAACTCATTATCATCGAACGATTGATCGATTCGACAATCTAGAACCTTAGAACAACTTGTTATGAGATTACAGCTCATTATCAGTGAACTGTTGACTGATTTGGCAATGTGGAACCTCAAAATATCTTCTTATGAGATTACAGCTCATTATCAGTGAATGGTTGACTGATTCAATGATCTAGAACCTTAGAATGACTTGTTATGAGTTTACAACTCATTATCAGTGAACGGTTGACCGCGTTGGCGATGTGGAACTTCAGAATAGCTTGTTATGAGATTACAACTCATTATCAGTGAATGGTTGACCGATTCGGTGATCTAGAACCTCAGAATGGCTTGTTATGAGATTACAGCTCATTATCAATGTATGATTGACCAATTTGGCAATCTAGAACCTCAGAATGGCTTGTTATGAGATTATAGCTCATTATCAATGTACGATTGACCGATTCGAGGATCTAAAACCTCAAAACAACTTGTTATGAGATTACAACTCATTATAAGCGAACAGTTGATCGATTCGGTGATGTGGAACCTCAGAATAGCTTGTTATGAGATTATAGCTCATTATCAGTGAACAGTTGACCGATTTGGCGATGTGGAACCTCAGAACGGCTTTTTATGAGATTATAGCTCATTATCAATGAATAGTTGACTGATTTGGCGATCTAGAACCTTAGAATGGCTTGCTATGAGATTACAGCTAATTATCAGTGAACGGTTGACTTATAGGATGATCTACAACCTCAAAACATCTTGTTATGAGATTACAACTCATTATAAGCAAATGGTTGACTGATTCGGCGATGTGCAACCTCAGAATGACTTGTTATGAGATTGTAGCTCATTATCAATGAATGGTTGACCGATTTGGTGATGTAGAACCTCAGAATAGCTTGTTATGAGATTACAACTCATTATCAATGAACGGTCGACTGATTTAGTGATGTAGAACGTCAGAATGGCTTGTTATGAGATTACAGCTCATTATCAGTGAACGGTTGACCGATTCAGTGATGTGAAACCTCAAAATAGCTTGTTACATGATTGTATCTCATTATCAGCAAATGGTTGACCGATTCAGTGATCTAGAACCTTAGAATAGCTTGTTATGAGATTATAGCTCATTATCAGTGAACGGTTGACCGATTCAGCGATGTGGAACCTCAGAACAGCTTGTGATGAGATTATAGCTCATTATCAGTGAATGGTTGACTGATTCAGAATGTTAGAATGGCTTGTTATGAGATTATAACTCATTATTAGTGAACGGTTGACTGATTCGGCGATGTGGAACCTTAGAATTACTTGTTATGAGATTACAACTCCTTATCAATGAATGGTTGACCGATTCAGCAACGTGGAAGCTCAAAATTTCTTGTTATGACATTACAGCTCATTATCGATGAACGGTTGACCAATTTGGCGATGTGGAACCTCAGAATGACTTGTTATGAGATTATAGCTCATTATTAGTGAATGATTAACTAATTTGGTGATGTAGAACCTTAGAACAGCTTGTTATGAGATTACAACTCATTATCAGTGAACGGTTGACCTATTCTATGATCTAGAACCTCAGAACGACTTGTTATGAGATTACAGCTCATTATCAATGAACGATTGATTGATTTGGTGATGCAAAACCTCAGAATGGCTTGTTACGTGATTATATCTCATTATCAATGAATGGTTGATTGATTCGGTGATGTGGAACCTTAGAATGGCTTGTTATGAGATTAAAGCTCATTATCAGTGAATAGTTGACTAATTCGGTGATCTAGAACCTCAGAATGGCTTGCTATGAGATTATAGCTCATTATCAGTAAACGGTTGAATGATTCGGTGATGTGAAATCTCATAATAGCTTGTTATGAGATTACAGCTCATTATCAGCGAAGGGTGACCGATTCAGTGATCTAGAACCTTAGAACAGCTTGTTATGAGATTACAGCTCATTATCAGTGAATGGTTGATCGATTCGGCAATCTAGAACCTCAGAATGGCTTGTTATGAGATTACAGCTCATTATCAGTGAATGGTTGACCGATTCAGCGATCTATAACCTCAGAATAGCTTGTTATGAGATTACAACTCATTATCAGTGAACGGTTGACCAATTCAATGATGTAGAACCTCAGAATGACTTGTTACAAGATTGTAGCTCATTATCAATGAACGGTTGATCGATTCGGTGATGTGGAACCTTAGAACGGCTTGTTATGAGATTAAAGCTCATTATCAATGAACGGTTGACCGATTCAGTGATGTAGAACCTCAAAATGGCTTGTTATGAGATTATAGCTCATTAATAGTGAACGGTTGACCGATTCAGCGATGTGAAAGCTCAGAATAGCTTGTTACAAGATTGTAGCTCATTATCAGTGAATGGTTGACCGATTCAACGATCTAGAACCTCAGAATGGCTTGTTATAAGATTACAGCTCATTATCAATGAATGGTTGACCGATTCGGCAATGTGGAACCTTAGAACAACTTGTTCTAATATTTTAGCTCATTATCAGTGAACAGTTGACTGATTCAGTGATGTGGAACCTCAGAATGACCTGTTATGAGATTACAGCTCATTATCAGTGAACAGTTGACCGATTTGGCGATCTATAACCTCAGAATGGCTTGTTATGAGATTACAGCTCATAATCAGCGAATGGTTGACTAATTTGATGATGTGGAACCTTAGAATGACTTGTTATGAGATTACAACTCATTATCAATGAATGGTTGACCAATTCGGTGATGTGGAACCTCAGAACGGCTAGTTATCAGATTATAGCTCTTTATCGATGAACGATTGACCGATTCAATGATGTGGAACCTCAGAATGACTTGTTATGAGATTATAGCTCATTATTAGTGAATAGTTGACCAATTTGGCGATGTGGAACCTCAAAATGGCTTATCATGAGATTACAACTCATTGTCAGTCAACTGTTGACCGATTCAGTGATCTAGAACCCAGAATGACTTGTTATGAGATTACAGCTCATTATTAGTGAATGGTTGACCGATTCAGTGATGTGGAACCTCAAAATGGCTTGTTACGAGATTGTAGCTCATTATCAATGAACGGTTGACCGATTTGGTGATGTGGAACCTTAGAATGGCTTGTTATGAGATTACAGCTCATTATCAGTGATTGGTTGACCAATTTAGCGATGTGGAACCTCAAAATGACTTGTTATGAGATTATAGCAAATTATCAATGAATAGTTGACCAATTCAGCCATGTGGAACCTCAAAACGGCTTGTTATGAGATTGTAGCTCATTATCAATGAATGGTTGACCGATTCGCCAATGTGGAACCTTAGAATGGCTTGTTATGAGATTACAGCTCATTATTAATGAATGGTTGACTGATTCGGTGATCTAGAACCTCAGAATGGCTTGTTATGATATTATAGCTCATTATCAGTGAACGGTTGACCGATTCAGTGATGTGGAACCTTACAATAGCTTGTTATGAGACTATAGCTCATTATCAGTGAACGGTTGACTAATTCAGCGATGTGGAACCTCAGAACGGCTTGTTATGAGACTAGAGTTCATTATCAGAGAACGGTTGACAGATTTGGTGATCAAGAACCTCAAAATGACTTGTTATGAGATTACAGCTCATAATCAGTGAACGGTTGACCGATTCGGCGATGTGGAACTTCAGAACAGCTTGTTATGAGATTATAGCTCATTATCAATAAATGGTTGACCGATTCAGAGATCTAGAACCTTAGAATGACTTGTTATGTGATTATAGCTCATTATCAGTGAACAGTTGACCGATTCGGTGATCTAGAACCTTAGAATGGCTTGTTATGAGATTATAGCTCATTATCAGTGAACAAACTAACTTATTCGGTGATCTATAACCTCAGAACATCTTGTTATGAGATTACAAGTCATTATCAGTGAACGGTTGACCGATTCTGCAATGTGGAACCTCAAAATAGCTTGTTATGAGATTACAGCTCATTATAAGTGAACAGTTGACCGATTCAGTGATGTGGAACCTTAGTATGACTTCTTATGAGATTACAGCTCATTATCAGTGAACAGTTGACGGATTCGGCGATCTAGAACCTCATAACGGCTTGTTATGAGATTATAGCTCATTATCAGTGAATGGTTGACCGATTCGGTGATCTATAACCTCAGAATGACTTGTTATGAGATTACAACCCATTATCAGTGAATGGTTGACCGATTCGGTGATGTGGAACCTCAGAATGACTTATTACGAGATTGCAGCTCATTATCAATGAACAGTTGACTGATTCAGTGATGTGGAACCTTAGAATGACTTGTTATGAGATTATAGCTTATTATCAATGAACAGTTGACCAATTCAGTGATGTAGAACCTTAGAATGGCTTGTTATGAGATTATAGCTCATTATTAGCGAACGGTTCACCCATTCGGTGATGTGGAACCTTAGAATAGCTTGTTATGAGATTGTAGCTCATTATCAGTGAATAGTTGACCGATTCAGTGATCTAGAATGTTAGAATGGCTTGTTATGAGATTACAACTCATTATCAGTGAACAGTTGACCAATTCAGTGATGTGGAACCACAGAATAGCTTGTTCTGAGATTATAGCTTATTATCAGTGAATGATTGACCGATTTAGCGATGTGGAACCCTAGAATGACTTATTATAAGATTACAGCTCATTATCAGTGAACAGTTGACCGATTCGACAATCTAGATCCTCAGAATGGCTTGTTATGAGATTACAGCTCATTATCAGTATTTGGTTGACCGATTTGGTGATGTAGAACCTCAGAATGACTTGTTATGAGATTGCAACTCATTATCAATGAATGGTTGACTGATTCAACAATGTGGAACCTCAGAATGACTTGTTATGACATTATAGCTCATTATTAGCAAACGGTTTATCGATTTGATGATGTGGAACCTCAGAATGGCTTGTTACAAGATTGTAGCTCATTATCAATCAACGGTTGACCGATTCAGTTATGGAGAACCTTAGAATGGCTTGTTATGAGATTATAGCTCATTATCAGTGAACGGTTGACCAATTTGGTGATGTGGAACCTCAGAACGGCTTGTTGTGAGATTATAGCTCATTATTAGTGAATGATTGACCGATTCAGTGATGTGCAACCTCAGAATGGCTAGTTATGAGATTGTAGCTCATTATCAATGAATGGTTGACCGATTCAGTGATGTGGACCCTCAGAATTGCTTGTTATGAGATTACAAGTCATTATCAATGAATGGTTGGCCGATTTGGCGATCTAGAACCTCAAAATGGCTTGTTATGAGATTACAGCTTATTATCAGTGAACGGTTGACCAATTCGGTGATGTAGAACCTCAAAATAGCTTGTTATGAGATTACAACTCATTATCAGTGAATGGTTGACCGATTCGGTGTTGTGGAACCTTAGAATAGCTTGTTATGAGATTACAGCTCATTATCAGCAAACAGTTTACCGATTCAGTGATCTAAAACCTCAGAATGGCTTATTATGAGATTACAGCTCATTATTAGTGAATGGTTGACTGATTCAGTGATGTGAAACCTTAGAACAACTTATTACGAGATTATAGCTCATTATCAGTGAATGGTTGACTGATTTGGTGATCTAGAACCTCAGAATGGTTTGTTATGAGATTATAGTTCATTATCAGTGAACGGTTGACTGATTCAGTGATCTAGAACCTCAGAACGGCTTGTTATGAGATTATATCTCATTCGGTGATGTGCAACCTCAGAATAGCTTATTATGAGATTATAACTCATTATAAGTGAATAGTTGACCAATTCGGTGATCTAAAACCTCAGAATGGCTTGTTATGAGATTACAACTCATTATCAGTGAATAGTTGACCAATTCGGTGATCTAGAACCTTAGAATGGCTTGTTATGAGATTACAGCTCATTATCAGCAAACAGTTGAATGATTTGGTGATGTGGAACCTCAGAACAGCTTGTTATGAGATTGTAGCTCATTATCATTGAACGGTTGACTGATTTGACAATCTAGAACCTCAGAACAGATTGTTATAGGATTACAACTCATTATTAGCAAACAGTTGACCGATTCGGCGATGTGGAACCTCAGAACAGCTTGTTATGAGATTACAGCTTGTTATCAGTGAATGATTGACCGATTCAGCGATCTAGAACCTCAGAATGGCTTGTTATGAGATTACAACTTATTATCAATGTATGATTGACTGATTTGGCAATCTAGAACCTCAGAATGGCTTGTTATGAGATTACAGCTGATTATCAATGTACGATTGACTGATTCAGCAATCTAGAACCTCACAATGACTTGTTATGAGATTATAAGTCATTATCAAGGAATGGTTAACCGAATCAGTGATGTGGAACCTTAGAACAACTTGTTATGAGATTACAGCTCATTATCAGTGAACGATTGACCAATTTGGTGACGTGGAACCTCAGAACGGCTTGTTATGAGATTACAGCTCATTATCAGTGAACAATTGACCGATTCGGTGATGTGAAACCTCAAAACATCTTCTTATGAGATTATAGCTCATTATCAGTGAATGGTTGACTGATTCGGTGATCTTGAACCTTAGAATGGCTTGTTATGAGATTATAGCTCATTATCAATGTATGATTGACCGATTCAACAATTTAGAACCTCAGAATGGCTTGTTATGAGATTATAGCTAATTATCAATGTACGGTTGACCAATTCAGTGATCTAGAACCTTAGAACAGCTTGTTATGAGATTACAACTCATTATCAGCTAATGGTTGACCGATTCGGCGATGTGGAACCTCAGAATAGCTTGTTATGAGATTACAGCTCATTATCAGTGAAGGGTTGACCGATTTGGCGATCTAGAACCTCAGAATGGCTTGTTATTAGATTACAACTCATTATCAGTGAATGGTTGATCAATTTGGTAATGTGGAACCTCACAACAGCTTGTTATGAGATTACAGCTCATTATCAGTGAATGATTGACCGATTTGGCAATCTAGAACCTGAGAACGGCTTGTTATGAGATTACAGCTGATTATCAATGTGCGATTGACCAATTCGGTGATATAGAACCTCAGAATGGCTTCTTATGAGATTACAACTCATTATCAGTGAACAGTTGACTGATTTGGCGATGTGGAACCTTAGAACAGCTTCTTATGAGATTACAACTCATTATCAGCGAACGGTTGACCGATTCAGTGATCTAGAACCTCAGAAGGGCTTGTTATGAGATTACAGCTCATTATCAGTGAATGGTTGACTGATTCAATGATGTAGAACCTTAGAATGACTTTTTATGAGATTACAGCTCATTATCAATGAATGGTTGACCGATTCGGCGATCTAGAACCTCAGAATGGCTTGTTATGAGATTACTACTTATTATCAGTAAATGGTTGACCGATTCGGTGATGTGGAACCTTAGAACAGCTTGTTATTAGATTACAGCTCATTATCAGTGAATGGTTGACCGATTCGGTGATCTAGAACCTCAGAATCACTTGTTATGAGATTATAGCTCATTATCAATGTACAATTGACCGATTTAGTGATCTAGAACCTTAGAATGGCTTGTTATGCGACTAAAGCTCATTATCAATGTACGATTGATTGATTTGGCGATCTAGAAGCTTAGAACAGCTTGTTATGAGATTAAAACTCATTATCAGTGAACGGTTGACTGATTCAGTGATATCGAACCTCAGAAGAGCTTGTTATGAGATTACAGCTTATTATCAATGAATGGTTGACCGATTTGGCAATCTACAGCCTCAGAATGGCTTGTTATGAGATTACAGCTCATTATCAATGTATGATTGACCGATTCGGCAATCTAGAACCTTAGAACAACTTGTTATGAGATTACAGCTCATTATCAATGTATGGTTGACCAATTTGGTGATCTAGAAACTCAAAATGGCTTGTTATGAGATTAAAACTCATTATCAGCGAATGGCTGACCGATTCGGCGATGTGGAACCTCAGAATAGCTTGTTATGAGATTACAACTCATTATCAGTGAACGGTGGACCGATTCGGTGATCTAGAACCTCAGATTGGCTTGTTATGAGATTACAACTCATTATCAGTGAATGGTTGACTGATTTGGTGATGTGGAACCTCAGAATAGCTTGTTATGAGATTACAACTCATTATCAGTGAAAGGTTGACCGATTCAGTGATCTAGAACCTCAGAATGGCTTGTTATGAGATTATTGCTCATTATCAGCGAACGGTTGACTGATTCGGCGATGTGGAACCTCAGAATGGCTTGTTATGAGATTAGAACTCATTATCAGTGAATGGTTGATTGATTCAGCAATCTAGAACTTCAGAACAACTTGTTATGAGATTACAGCTTATTATTAGCAAACGGTTGACCGATTCGGCAATCTAGAACCTCAGAATGACTTGTTATGAGATTAGAAATCATTATCAGTGAATGGTTGACTGATTCAGTGATCTAGAACCTTAGAATATCTTGTTATGAGATTACAGCTCATTATCAGCAAACGGTTGACCAATTCAGGGATGTGGAACCTCAGAATAGCTTCTTATGAGATTACAGCTCATTATCATCGAACGATTGACCGATTCGGCAATCTAGAACCTTAGAATAGCTTATTATGAGATTGCAACTCATTATCAGTGAACTATTGATTGATTCGGCGATGTGGAACCTCAAAACATCTTCCTATAAGATTACAGCTCATTATCAGTGAACGGTTGACCGATTTAGTGATCTAGAACCTTAGAATGACTTGTTATGAGTTTACAACTCATTATCAGTGAACGGTTGACCGATTTGGTGATGTGGAACTTCAGAACAGCTTGTTATGAGATTATAGCTCATTATCAGTGAATGGTTGACCGATTCGGTGATCTAGAACCTCAGAACAGCTTGTTATGAGATTACAGCTTATTATCAATGTATGATTGACCAATTTGGCAATCTAGAACCTCAGAATGGCTTGTTATGAGATTATAGGTCATTATCAATGTACGATTGACCGATTCGAGGATCTAAAACCTCAAAATAGCTTGTTATGAGATTACAACTCATTATAAGCGAACAGTTGACCAATTCGTTGATGTGGAACCTCAGAATAGCTTGTTATGAGATTATAGCTCATTATCAGTGAACAGTTGACCGATTTGGTGATGTGGAACCTCAGAACAACTTATTATGAGATTATAACTCATTATCAATGAACGGTTGACTGATTCAACGATCTAGAACCTCAAAGCAGCTTGTTATGAGATTACAACTCATTATTAGCAAATGGTTGACCGATTTGGCAAACTAGAACCTTAGAATGACTTGTTATGAGATTACAACTCATTATCATTGAATGGTTGATCGATTTGGTGATATGGAACCTCAAAAAAGCTTGTTATAAGATTACAACTCATTATCAGTGAACGGTTGACCGATTCGGCGATATAGAACCTAAGAATGACTTGTTATGAGATTACAGCTCATTATCAGTGAATGATTGACCGATTTGGCGATGTGGAACCTGAGAATGGCTTTTTATGAGATTACAACTCATTATCAATAAATGATTGACTGATTCGGCGATGTGGAATGTCAGAACAGATTGTTATGAGATTACAGCTCATTATTAGCGAATGGTTGAACGATTCAATGATCTAGAACCTCAAAACGGCTTGTTATGAGATTATAACTTATTATCAATGAATGGTTGACCGATTCGACGATGTGGAACCTCAAAATAGCTTGTTATAAGATTACAGCTCATTATTAGCGAATGGTTGACCGATTCGGCGATCTAGAACCTCAGAACGGCTTGTTATGAGATTACAGCGTATTATCAATGTACGATTGACCGATTTGGCGATCTAAAACCTCAAAATGACTTGTTATGAGATTACAACTCATTATCAGTGAATGGTTGACTGATTCAGCAATGTGGAACCTTAGAATAGCTTGTTATGAGATTACAGCTCATTATCAGTGAATGGTTGATCGATTCGGTGATCTACAACCTCAGAATGGCTTGTTATGAGATTACAGCTCATTTTTAGTGAACGATTGACCGATTCAGTAATGTGAAACCTTAGAATAGCTTGTTATGAGATTATAGCTCATTATCAGTGAATGGTTGACTGATTTGGTGATCTAGAACCTCAGAATGACTTATTATGAGATTACGACTCATTATCAGGGAACGGTTGACCGATTCAATGATGTGGAACCTTAGAATAGCTTGTTATGAGGTTACAGCTCATTATCAGTGAATGGTTAATCGATTCAGCGATCTAGAATCTCAAAATGGCTTGTTATGAGATTATAGCTTATTATCAATGTACGATTGACCAATTCGGCGATCTAGAAACTTAGAATGGCTTGTTATGAGATTACAGCTCATTATCAATGTATGATTGACTGATTTGGCAATCTAGAACCTCAGAATAGCTTTTTATGAGATTACAACTCATTATTAGGGAACGGTTGACTGATTTGGTGATGTAGAACCTTATAATAGCTTGTTATGAGATTACAGCTCATTAACAGCGAACAGTTGACCGATTTGGCGATCTAGAACCTCAAAATGGCTTGTTTTGAGATTATAGCTCATTATCAATAAACATTTGACCGATACAGCGATGTGGAACCTCAGAACATCTTGTTATGAGATTATAGCTCATTATCAGGGAATGATTGACCGATTTGGCATTCTAGAACCTTAGAATGGCTTGTTATGAGATTACAACTCATTATTAGCGAACGATTGACTACTTTGATAATGTGAAACCTCAAAACAGCTTGTTATGAGATTACAACTCATTATCAGTGAACGGTTGATGGATTCATTGATCTAGAACCTCAGAATGGCTTATTATGAGATTACAGCTCATTATCAATGTATGATTGACCAATTCAACAATCTAGAACCTCAGAATGGCTTGTTATGAGATTATAGCTCATTATCAATGTACGATTGATCGATTTGGCAATCTAGAACCTCAGAATGGCTTGTTATGAGATTATAACTCATTATCAGCAAATGGTTGACAATTCAATGATGTGGAAACTCAGAATAACTTGTTATGAGATTACAACTCATTATCAGTGAACAGTTAACCGATTCGGTGATCTAGAACCTCAAAATGGCTTGTTATGAGATTACGACTCATTATCAGTGAATGGTTGACAGATTCGGTGATGTGGAACCTCAGAATAGCTTGTTATGAGATTACAGCTCATTATCAGCAAACAGCTAACTAATTCAGCGATTTAGAACCTCATAATGGCTTGTTATGAGATTACAGCTCATTATCAGTGAATGGTTGACTGATTCGATAATGTGGAACCTCAGAATGGCTTGTTATGAGATTACAACTCATTATCAGTAAACAGTTGAGCGATTCAGTGATCTAGAACCTTAGAATAGCTTTTTATGAGATTACAACTCATTATCAGCGTATGGTTCACCAATTCTATGATCTAGAATCTCAGAACAACTTGTTATGAGATTATAGCTCATTATCAGTGAACAGTTGACTGATTCAGTGATCTAGAACCTCAGAATGGCTTGTGATGATATTAAAACTCATTATTAGTGAACGGTTGACCGATTTGCTGATGTGGAACATTAGAATAGCTTGTTATGAGATTACAACTCATTATCAGTGAACGGTTGACCGATTCAGTGATCTAGAACCTCAGAACGGCTTGTTATGAGATTACAGCTCATTATCAGTGAACGGTTGACCGATTCAGTGATGTGGAACCTCAGAACGGCTTGTTATGAGATTACAACTCATTATCAGGGAATAATTGACTAATTTGGTGATGTAGAACCTCAGAATAGCTTGTTATGAGATTACAGCTCATTATCAGTGAACGGTTGACTGATTCGGTGATCTAGAACCTCAGAAGGGCTTGTTATGAGATTACAACTCAGTGATCTAGAACCTCATAATGGCTTGTTATGAGATTACAACTCATTATCAATGTACGATTGACCGATTCAGTTATCTAGAACCTCAGAATGTCTTGTTATGAGATTACAACTCATTATCAGCAAACGGTTCACTGATTCGGTGATGTGGAACCTTAGAACAACTTATTATTAGATTACTACTCATAATCTGTGAATGGTTGACTTATTCGGTGATCTAGAACCTCAGAATGACTTCTTATGAGATTATAGCTTATTATCAGTTAACGGTTGACCGATTCAGTGATGTGGAACCTCACAACAGCTTATTATGAGATTACAGCTCATTATCAGTGAACGATTGACCGATTTGGCGATCTAGAACCTCAGGATGGCTTGTTATGAGATTACAACTCATTATCAGCGAATGGATGACCGATTTTGTGATATGGAACCTAAGAATAGCTTATTATGAGGTTACAGCTCATTATCAGTGAATGGTTGACCAATTTGGTGATCTAGAACCTCAGAATGGCTTGTTATGAGATTATAGCTCATTATCAATGTACGATTGACCGATTTGGTGATCTAGAACCTCAGACTGGCTTGTTATGAGATTATAGCTCATTATCAATGTATGATTGACTGATTCAGCGATGTGAAACCTCAAAATAGCTTATTATAAGATTACAGCTCATTATAAGTGAATGGTTGACCGATTCGGTGAACTAGAACCTTAGAATGGCTTGTTATGAGATTATAGCTTATTATCACTAAACGGTTGACCAATTCAATGATGTGGAACCTTAGAATAGCTTTTTATGAGATTACAACTCATTATCAGCAAATGATTGACCGATTCGGTGATGTGGAACCTCAGAATGGCTTGTTATGAGATTACAGCTCATTATCAGTGAATGGTTGACCGATTCGGTGATCTAGAACCTTAGAACGACTTGTTATAAGATTGCAACTCATTATCAGTGAATGATTGACCAATTCAGTGATGTGGAACCTCAGAATAGCTTGTTATGAGATTACAGCTCATTATCAGCGAACGGTTGGCCAATTCAGCAATCTAGAACCTCAAAACGGCTTGTTATGAGATTACAACTCATTATCAGTGAACAGTTGACCGATTCGGTGATGTGGAACCTTAGAATAGCTTGTTATGAGGTTATAGCTCATTATCAATGTACGATTGGCCGATTCGGCGATCTAGAACCTCAGAATGGCTTGTTATGAGATTATAACTCATTATTCGTGAACGGTTGACCAATTTAGCGATGTGGAACCTCAGAACAACTTATTATGGGATTACAGCTCATTATCGATGAACGATTGACCAATCAGTGATGTGGAACCTCAAAATAGCTTGTTATGAAATTATAGCTCATTATCAGCGAAAGGTTGACTGATTCGGCGATGTGGAACCTCAGAACGGCTTGTTATGAGATTACAGCTCATTATCAGTGAATGGTTGACCGATTCTACGATGTGCAACCTCAAAACATCTTGTTATGAGATTATAGCTCATTATCAGTGAATGGTTGACTTATTCAATGATCTAAAACCTCAGAATGACATGTTATGAGATTACAGCTCATTATCAATGTACGATTGACCGATTTAGCAATCTAGAACCTCAGAATGGCTTGTTATGAGATTATAGCTAATTATGAATGTACGATTGACCAATTTGGTGATCTAGAACCTCAGAATGGCTTGTTATGAGATTAAAACTCATTATTAGCGAACGGTTGACTGATTTGACAATGTGGAACCTCATAATAGCTTGTTATAAGATTACAGCTCATTATCAACGAACGGTTGACCGATTCGGTGATCTAGAACCTCAGAATGGCTTGTTATCAGATTATAGCTCATTATCAGTGAATGATTGACCGATTCGGCGTTATGGAACCTCAGAATAGCTTCTTATGAGATTACAGCTCATTATCAGCGAACGGTTGACCGATTCAGTGATCTAGAACCTCGAAAGGGCTTTTTATGAGATTATAGCTCATTATTAGTGAATGGTTGACCGAATCAGTGATGTGGAACCTTAGAATAGATTGTTATGAGATTACAGCTCATTATCAGCGAACGACTGACCGATTTGGCGATCTAAAACCTTAGAATGGTTTGTTATGAGATTACAACTTATTATCAGTGAATGGTTGACCGATTCGATGATGTGGAACCTCAAAACAACTTGTTATTAGATTATAGCTCATTATCAGTGAACGGTTGACCGATTCAGTGATCTAGAACCTCAGAATAGCTTGTTATGAGATTATAGCTCATTATCAATGTATGATTGATAGATTCGGTGATCTAGAACCTCAGAATGGCTTGTTATGAGATTAAAGCTCATTATCAATCTACGGTTGACTAATTTGGTGATCTAGAACCTAAGAATAACTTGTTATGAGATTAAAACTCATTATCAATGAACGGTTGACCGATTCAGCGATATGGAACCTCAAAATAGCTTGTTATGAGATTACAACTTATTATCAATGTATGATTGACCGATTCAGCAATCTAGAACCTCAGAATGACTTGTTATGAGATTATAGCTCATTATTAATATATGGTTGACCAATTCAGCGATCTAGAAACTTAGAATGGCTTGTTATGAGATTACAACTCATTATCAGCGAATGGTTAACCGATTAGGTGATGTGGAACCTCAGAATAGCTTGTTATGAGATTACAACTCATTATAAGTGAATGGTGGACCGATTCGGTGATCTAAAATCTCAGAACGGCTTGTTATGAGATTACAACTCATTATCAGCGAATGGTTGACCGATTCGGCAATGTGGAACCTCAGAACAGCTTGTTATGAGATTACAACTCATTATCAGTGAACGGTTGACTGATTCAGCAATCTAGAACCTCAGAATGACTTGTTATGACATTACAGCGCATTATCAATGAACAGTTGACTGATTCAGCGATGTGGAAACTCAGAATGGCTTGTTATGGGATTACAACTCATTATCAATGAACAGTTGACTGATTCGGTGATCTAGAACCTCAGAATGGCTTGTTATGAGATTACAACTCATTATTAGCGTACGGTTCAACGATTCGATGATCTAGAACCTCAGAATAGCTTGTTATGAGATTACAGTTCATTATCAGCAAATAGTTGACCGATTCAGTGATCTAGAACCTCAAAACGGCTTGTTATGAGATTATAACTCATTATCAATGAACAGTTCACCGATTCGGTGATGTGGAACCTCAGAACAACTTGTTATGAGATTACAGCTCATTATCAGTGAATGATTGACCGATTCAGTGATCTAGAACTTCAGAATGGCTTGTTATGAGATTATAGCTTATAATCAGTGAACAGTTGATCGATTCGATGATGTGGAACCTCAGAATGGCTTGTTATGAGATTACAACTCATTATCAGTGAATGATTGACCGATTTAGTGTTGTGAAACCTTAGAATAGCTTGTTATGAGATTATAGCTCATTATCAGTGAATGGTTGACCGATTCGGTGATCTAGAAACTCAGAATGACATGTTATGAGATTACAACTCATTATCAGTGAATGGTTGACTAATTCAGTGATGTGGAACCTCAAAATAGTTTGTTATGCAATTATAACTCATTATCAGGGAATAGTTGACCGATTCGGCGATCTAAAACCTTAGAACGGCTTGTTATGAGATTACAACTCATTATCAGTGAACGGTTGACCAATTCGGCAATCTGAAACCTCAAAATAGCTTGTTATGAAATTACAGCTCATTATCAGTGAATGGTTGACCGATTCGGTGATCTAGAACATCAAAATGGCTTGTTATGAGATTACAGCTCATTATCAGTGAACGGTTGACTAATTCAGCAATCTAGAACCTCAGAATGACTTGTTATGAGATTACAGCTTATTATCAATGTAAAATTGACCGATTCGGTGATCTAGAACCTCAGAATGGCTTGTTGTGAGATTACAACTCATTATTAGAAAACGACTGACCAATTCGGTGATGTGGAACCTTAGAACAGCTTGTTATGAGATTACAACTCATTATCACCGAATGGTTGACCGATTCAGTGATTTAGAACCTTAGAATGGCTTGTTATGAGATTATAGCTCATTATCAGCGAACGGTTGACCGATTCGGCGATGTGGAACCTCAAAATGGCTTGTTATGAGATTACAACTCATTATCAGTGAACGGTTGACCGATTCAGCAATCTAGAACATCATAACAATTTGTTATGAGATTACGACTCATTATCAGCAAATGGTTGACTGATTCAGCGATCTAGAACCTGAGAACACCTTGTTATGAGATTACAACTCATTATCAGTGAATAGTTGACCGATTCGGTGATCTAGAACCTTAGAATGGCTTGTTATGAGATTACAACTCATTATCAGTGAACGGTTAACCGATTTGGCGATGTGGAACCTCAAAACACCTTGTTATGAGATTACAGCTAATTATGAATGAACGGTTGACCGATTTGGAAATCTAGAACCTCAGAATGGCTTGTTATGAGATTACAGCTCATTATCAGTGAACGGTTAACTGATTTGGCGATGTGGAACCTCAGAATGGCTTGTTTAATTACAATTCATTATCAGCGAATGATTGACCGATTCGGCGATGTGGAATGTCAGAACAGTTTGTTATGAGATTATAGCTCATTATCAGTGAAGGCTTGACCGCTTCGGTGATCTAGAACCTTAGAATGGTTTGTTATGAGATTACAACTCATAATCATGAAACAGTTGATTGATTCAGTTATGTGGAACCTTAGAATAGCTTGTTATGAGATTACAGCTCATTATCAGTGAACGGTTGACCGATTCAGTGATTTAGAACCTCAAAATGGCTTGTTATGAGAATATAGCTCATTATCAATGTATGATTGACCGATTTGGTGATCTAGAACCTCAGAATGGCTTGTTATGAGATTACAACTCATTATCAGTGAACAGTTGACCGATTCAGCGATGTGGAACCTCAAAACAACTTGTTATGAGATTACAACTCATTATTAGAAAATGATTGACTGATTCAGTGATCTAGATCCTCAGAATGGCTTGTTATGAGATTCCAACTCATTATCAGTGAACGGTTGACCGATTCAGCGATGTAGAACCTCAAAATAGCTTGTTATGGGATTATAGCTCATTATAAGTGAATGGTTGACTAATTCAGTGATCTAGAACCTTAGAACAACTTGTTATGAGATTACAACTCATTATTAGTGAACGATTGACCGATTCAGCGATGTGGAGCCTTAAAATAGCTTGTTATGAGGTTACATCTCATTATCAGCAAACGATTGACCGATTCAGCGATCTAGAACCTCAGAATGGCTTGTTATGAGATTACAGCTCATTATCAATGTATGATTGACTGATTCAGTGATCTAGAACCTCAGAACAGCTTGTTATGAGATTACAGCTCATTATTAATGTATGATTCAATGATTCAGTGATGTGGATCCTTAGAATAGCTTGTAATGAGATTATAGCTCATTATCAGTGAATAGTTGACCGATTCGGCAATTTAGAACCTTAGAATGGCTTGTTATGAGACTACAACTCATTATTAATGAATGGTTGACAGATTCGGTGATGTGGAAACTCAGAACGGCTTGTTATGAGATTACAACTCATTATCAGCCAATGATTGACCGATTTGGTGATGTGGAACCTCAGAATAGCTTGTTATGAGATTACAGCTTATTATCAGTGAACGGTTGACTGATTCGGCAATCTAGAACCTCAGAACGGCTTGTTATGAGATTACAACTCATTATCAATGAATGGTTGACCAATTCAGTGATGTGGAACCTCAAAATAACTTGTTATGCAGTTACAGCTCATTATCAATGAATGGTTGACCGATTCGCCAATTTAGAACCTCAGAATGGCTTGTTATGAGATTACAGCTCATTATCAATGTATGATTGACTGATTCAGTGATCTAGAACCTCATAACGGTTTGTTATGAGATTACAACTCATCATCAGTGAACGGTTGACTGATTCGATGATGTGGAACCTCAGAATAGCTTATTATAAGATTACAGCTCATTATCAGTGAATGGTTGACCGATTCAGTGATCTAGAACCTCAGAATCACTTGTTATGAGATTATAGCTCATTAACAATGTATGATTGACTGATTCGGTGATCTAGAACCTCAAAATGGCTTGTTATGAGATTACAACTCATTATTAATGTACGATTGACTGATTCAGCGATCTAGAACCTCAGAATAGCTTGTTATGAGATTATAACTCATTATCAGTGAACAGTTGACCGATTTGGTGATGTCGAACCTCAGAACAACTTGTTAAGAGATTACAGCTCATTATCAGGGAATAGTTGACCGATTTGGTGATCTAGAACCTAAGAATGGCTTGTTATGAGATTCTAGCTCATTATCAGTGAACGGTTGACCGATTTGATGATGTAGAACCTTAGAACATCTTGTTATGAGATTACAGCTCATTATCAGCAAACGGTTGACCAATTCGGCCATCTAGAACCTCAAAATGGCTTGTTATGAGATTACAACTCAATATCAATAAACGGTTGACTGATTCAGTGATCTAGAACCTCAGAATGGCTTGTTATGAGATTACAACTCATTATCAATGAATGGTTGACCAATTTGGTGATGTGGAACCTTAGAATAGCTTGTTATGAGGTTACAATTCTTTATCAGTGAATGGTTGACTGCTTTGGTGATCTAGAACCTTATAATGCCTTGTTATAAGATTACAACTCATTATCAATGTACAATTGACCGATTCAGTGATCTAGAACCTTAGAATAGCTTGTTATGAGATTACAGCTCATTATCAATGTATAATTGACCGATTCGATGATGTGGAACCTCAGAACAACTTGTTATGAGATTACAACACATTATCAGTGAATGGTTGACTGATTTGGTGATCTACAACCTTAGAATGGCTTGTTATGAGATTACAGCTCATATAAGTGAACGGTTGACTGATTCGGCAATGTGGAACCTCAGAACGGCTTGTTATGAGATTACAACTCATTATCAGCAAATGATTGACCTATTCGATAATGTTGAACCTTAGAATAGCTTGTTATGAGATTACAACTCATTATTAGTGAACGGTTGACCGATTCAGCAATCTAGAACATCAGAATGGCTTGTTATGAGATTACAACTCATTATCAGTGAATGGTTGACTAATTCGGCGATGTGGAACCTAGGAATAGCTTATTATGAGGTTACAACTCATTATCAGTGAATGCTTGACCGATTCGGTGATCTAGAACCTCAGAATGGCTTGTTATGAGATTACAGCTCATTATCAATGTACAATTAACCAATTCGGCGATCTAGAACCTCAGAATGGCTTGTTATGAGATTACAGCTCATTATCAGTGAATGGTTGACCGATTCAGTGATCTAGAACCTCAGAATGGCTTGTTATCATATTACAACTCATTATCAGCGAACGGTTGACTGATTCGGCAATGTGGAACCTCAGAATAGGTTGTTATGAGATTACAGCTCATTATCAGTGAATGGTTGACCGATTTGGCAACCTAAAACCTTAGAATGGCTTGTTATGAGATTACAGCTCATTATCAATGAACGGTTGACCGATTCAGTGATGTGAAACCATAGAATGGGTTGTTATGAGATTACAACTCATTATCAGTGAACAGTTGACTGATTTGGTGATCTAGAACCTCAAAATAGCTTATTATGAGATTACAACTCATTATCAGCGAACGGTTGACCGATTCGGCGATCTAGAACCTCAGAACAGCTTGTTATGAGATTATAGCTCATTATCAGCGAATGATTGACCGATTCAGTGATTTAGAAGCTCAAAATGGCTTGTTATGAGATTAAAACTCATTATCAATGAATGGTTGACCGATTCGGCGATGTGGAACCTCAAAATAGCTTGTTATAAGATTACAACTCATTATTAGTGAATAGTTGATTGATTTGGCGATCTAGAACCTCAGAACGGCTTGTTATGAGATTACAGCTCATTATTAGTGAACGATTGACCGATTCGGTGATGTGGAACCTCAAAATAGCTTGTTATGAGATTACAACTCATTATCAGTGAATGATTGACCAATTTGGTGATGTGGAACCTCAGAATAGCTTGTTATAAGATTACAACTCATTATCAGCAAATGGTTGACCGATTAGGCGATCTAGAACCTCAGAATGGCTTGTTATGAGATTACAACTCATTATTAGCGAACGATTGACCGATTCGATGATGTGGAACCTTAGAATAGCTTGATATGAGATTATAGCTCATTATCAGTGAACGGTTGACCGATTTGGCAATCTAGAACCTCAGAACGGTTTGTTATGAAATTATAGCTCATTATCAATGTACGATTAATCGATTTGGTGATCTAGAACCTTAGAATGCCTTGTTATGAGAGTACAACTCATTATTAGTGAATGGTTGACCGATTCAGCGATGTAGAACCTTAGAATAGCTTGTTATGATATTATAGCTCATTATTAGCGAACGGTTGACCGATTCGGCGATCTAGAACCTCAGAATGTCTTGTTATGAGATTATAACTCATTATCAATGAATAGTTGACCGATTCGGCGATGTGGAACCTCAGAATAGCTTGTTATGAGGTTACAACTCATTATCAACAAACGGTTGACCGATTCGGCGATCTAGAACCTCAAAATGGCTTGTTATGAGATTATAGCTCATTATCAATGTATGATTGACCATTCGGCGATCTAGAACCTCAGAATGGCTTGTTATGAGATTACAGCTCATTATCAATGTACGATTGACTGATTTGGTGATGTGGAACCTTAGAACAACTTATTATGAGATTACAGGTCATTATTAGTGAATAGTTGACCAATTCGGCGATCTAGAACCTTTGAACGGCTTGTTATGAGATTACAGCTCATTATCAGTGAATGGTTGAATGATTCAGCGATGTGGAACCTCAGAATGGCTTGTTATGAGATTATAACTCATTATCACCGAAAGATTGACCGATTCGGTGATGTGGAACCTCAGAATAGCTTGTTATGAGATTACAGCTCATTATAAGTGAACCGTAGGCCGATTCAGCAATCTAGAACCTCAAAACGGCTTGTTATGAGATTACAACTCATTATCATGGAACGGTTGACCGATTCGGTGATGTGGAACCTCATAATGGCTTGTTATGAGATTACACCTCATTATCAATGTACGATTGACCGATTCGATGATTTAGAACCTTAGAACGGCTTGTTATGACATTACAACTCATTATCAATGTACAATTGACTGATTCGGCAATCTAGAACCTCAGCATGGCTTGTTATGAGATTACAACTCATTATCAATGTATGATTGACAAATTCCAAGATCTAGAACCTCAAAATAGCTTGTTATGAGATTACAACTCATTATCAGTGAACGGTTGACCGATTCGGCGATGTGGAACCTCAGAACAACTTATTATGAGATTACAACTCATTATCAATGAACGGTTGACTGATTCGGCGATCTAGAACCTTAGAATGACTTGTTATGAGATTACAGCTCATTATCAGTGAACGGTTGATCGATTTGGTGATGTGAAACCTTAGAACATCTTTTTATGAGATTATAGCTCATTATCAGCAAACGGTTGACCGATTCAATGATCTAGAACCACAGAATGGCTTGTTATGAGATTACAACTCATTATCAGCAAATTTTTGACCGATTCGGCGATGTAGAACCTTAGAACAACTTGTTATGAGATTACATCTTTTTATCAGTGAACGGTTGACCGATTCGGCGATCTAGAACCTCAGAACAGCTTGTTATGAGATTACAGCTCATTATCAATGTACGATTGATTGATTCGCCAATCTAGAACCTCAGAACGGCTTGTTATGAGATTACAACTCATTATCAATGTATGATTGACCAATTCGGTGATCTAGAACCTCAAAATAGCTTATTATGAGATTACAACTCATTATCAGTGAACGGTTGACCAATTAGGTGATGTGGAACCTTAGAATAGCTTGTTATGAGATTACATCTCATTATCAGTGAACGATTGACCGATTCAGTGATCTAGACCCTCTAAACAGCTTGTTATGAGATTACAACTCATTATCAGTGAATGGTTGACAGATTCGGCGATGTGGAACCTCAGGAAAGCTTGTTACGAGATTACAGCTCATTATCAGTGAATGGTTGACTAATTCGGCAATGTGGAACCTCAGAATGGCTTCTTATGAGATTATAGCTCATTATCAACAAACGATTGACTGATTCAGTGATGTAGAACCTCATAATGGATTATTATTAGATTATAGCTCATTATCAGCAAACGGTTGACCGATTCGGCAATCTAGAACCTCAGAATGGCTTGTTATGAGATTACGACTCATTATCAGTGAACGGTTGACCAATTCGGTGATGTGGAACCTCAGAACAGCTTGTTATGAGATTATAGCTCATTATCAGTGAACAGTTGACCGATTCAACAATCTACAATGTTAGAATGGCTTGTTATGAGATTACAGCTCTTTATCAATGTACAATTGATCGATTCGGCAATCTAGAACCTCATAATGGCTTGTTATGAGATTACAACTCATTATTAGTGAACAGTTGACTGATTCGGTGATGTAGAACCTCAGAATAGCTTCTTATGAGATTACAGCTCATTATTAGCGAATGGTTGACCGATTTGGCAATCTAGAACCTCAGAATGGCTTGTTATGATATAACAACTCATTATCAATGTATGATTCACTGATTCGGCGATCTAGAACCTTAGAATGGCTTATTATGAGATTTTAACTCATTATCAATGTAGGACTGACCGATTCAGTGATCTAGAACCTCAGAATGGCTTGTTATGAGATTACAACTCATTATCAGTGAACGGTTGACTGATTCAGTGATGTGGAACCTCAAAACAGCTTGTTATGAGGTTATAGCTCATTATCAGTGAACGGTTGACCGATTCGGTGATATAGAACCTCAGAATGGCTTGTTATGAGATTACAACTCATTATCAGTGAATGGTTGATCGATTCAGCGATGTGGAACCTGAAAACGGCTTGTTATGAGATTACAACTAATTATCAGTGAATAATTAACCGATTTGGTGGTGTGGAACCTCAAAATAGCTTGTTATGAGATTATAGCTCATTATTAGTGAACGATTTATCGATTCAGCAATCTAGAACCTTAGAATGGCTTGTTATAAGATTATAGCTCATTATCAATGTATGATTGACCGATTCGGTGATCTAGAACCTCAGAATGGCTTGTTATATGATTACAACTCATTATTAATGTATGATTGATCGATTTGGCGATCTAGAACCTCAAAATAGCTTGTTATGAGATTACAACTCATTATCAATGAACGGTTGATCGATTCAGTGATGTGGAACCTCAGAACAGCTTATTATGAGATAGCTCATAAACAGCAAACGGTTGACCAATTTGGTAATCTAGAACCTCAGAATGGCTTGCTATGAGATTATAGATCATTATGAGCGAACAGTTGACCGTTTCGGTCATGAGGAACCTCAGAACATCTTGTTATGATATTACAACTCATTATTAGCGAATGATTGATCGATTCAGCGATGTAAAACCTTAGAACAGCTTGTAATGAGATTACAGCTCATTATCAGTGAATGGTTGACCGATTCAGTGATCTAGAATCTCAGAACAGCTTGTTATGAGATTAGAGCTCATTATCAATGTACGATTGACAGATTCAGCAATCTAGAACCTCAGAATGAATTGTTATGAGATTACAGCTCATTATCAACGAATGGTTGACTGATTTGACCTTCCAGAACCTCAAAATGGCTTGTAATGAAATTATAGCTCATTATCAATGTACGATTGACTGATTTCACAATCTAGAACCTGAGAATGGCTTGCTATGAGATTGTAGCTCATTATTAATGTACGATTGACTGATTTGATGATCTAGAACCTCAGAATGGCTTGTTATGAGATTACAACTCATTATCAATGAATAATTGACCGATTCAGTGATGTGAAACCTCAGAATAGCTTGTTATGAGATTATAGCTCATTGTCAGTGAACGGTTGACTGATTTGATGATCTATAATCTCAGAATGACTTTTTATGAGATTACAACTCATTATCAGCAAACGATTGACTGATTCAATGATGTGGAACCTCAGAATAGCTTGTTATGAGATTATAGCTCATTATCAACAAACAGTTGACTGATTCCGCAATCTAGAACCTTAGAACGGTTTGTTATGAGATTATAGCTCATTATCAATGAACAGTTGACTGATTCAGCAATGTGGAACCTCAGAATAGATTTTTATGAGATTACAACTCATTATCAGTCAATGGTTGACCAATTCAGTGATCTAGAACCTCAGAATAGCTTGTTATAAGATTACAACTCATTATCAGTGAATGATTGACCGATTCGGTGATCTAGAACCTCATAACAGCTTGTTATGAGATTACAGCTCATTATCAGTGAATAGTTGATCGATTTGGTGATCTACAACCTCAAAATGGTTCATTATGAGATTACAACTCATTATCAGTGAATGATTGACCGATTCAGTGATGTGGAACCTCAAAATAGCTTGTTATGAGATTATAACTCATTATTAGTGAATGGTTGACTGATTCGGTGATCTGGAACCTCAAAATCAATTGTTATGAGATTATAGCTCATTATCAGTGACTGGTTGACCAATTCAGCAATGTAGAACCTCAGAATAGCTTGTTATGAGATTACAACTCATTATCAGCAAATGATTGACTGATTGAGTGATGTGGAACCTCAAAATAGCTTGTTATGAGATTACAACTCATTATCAACGAACGGTTGATTGATTCAACGATCTAGAACCTCAGAATGGCATGTTATGAGATTACAACTCATTATTAGCAAATGGTTGACCGATTAGGGGATGTGGAACCTTAGAATAACTTATTATGAGATTACAGCTCATTATCAGTGAACGGTTGACCGATTCGGCGATCTAGAACCTCAAAATGGCTTGTTATGAGATTATAGCTCATTATCAATGTACAATTAATCGATTCGGTGATCTAGAACCTCAGAATGGCTTGTTATGAGATTACAACTCATTATCAGTGAACGGTTGACTGATTCGGCGATGTGGAACCTCAGAATAGCTTGTTATGAGATTACAACTCATTATCAGTGAATGGTTGACTGATTCGGCAATCTAGAACCTCAGAATGGCTTGTTATGAGATTACAGCTCATTATCAGTGAACAGTTTACCGATTCGGCGATGTGCAACCTCAGAATAGCTTGTTATAAGATTACAGCTCATTATCACTAAATGGTTGATCGATTCGGTGATCTAGCACCTCAAAATGGCTTGTTATGAGATTATAACTCATTATCAGCGAACGGTTGACCGATTTGGTGATGTGGAACCTCAGAACATCTTGTTATGAGGTTACAGCTCATTGTCACTGAATGGTTGACCGATTCGGCGATCTAGAACCTCAAAATGGCTTGTTATGAGATTATAGCTCATTATTAATGTACAATTGACTAATTCGTCAACCTAGAACCTCAAAATGGCTTGTTATGAGGTTATAGCTCATTATCAATGTATGATTGACCGATTTGGTGATGTGGAACCTTAGAATAGCTTGTTATGAGATTACAGGTCATTATCAGTGAATGGTTGACCGATTCGGTGATGTGGAACCTCAGAACAGCTTGTTATGAGATTACAACTTATTATCAGCAAATAATTGACTGGTTTGGTGATGTGAAACCTCAGAGTAGCTTGTTATGAGATTATAGCTCATTATCAGTGAACGGTTGACCGATTCGGTGATCTAGAACCTCAGAATGACTTGTTATGAGATTACAACTCATTATCAGTGAACGGTTGACCAATTTGGTGATGTAGAGCCTTAGAACAACTTATTATGAGGTTATAGCTCATTATCAGTTAATGGTTGACCGATTCGATGATCTAGAACCTCAGAATGGCTTGTTATGAGATTACAGCTCATTATCAATGTACGATTGACCGATTCGGCAATCTAGAATCTTAAAATGGCTTATTATGAGATTATAACTCATTACAAATGATCGATTGACCGATTCGGTGATGTGAAACCTTAGAAGAGCTTGTTATGAGATTATAGCTCGTTATCAGTGAACGGTTGACCGATTCGGTGATCTAGAACCTCAGAATGGCTTGTTATGAGATTACAACTCATTATCAATATATGATTGACCGATTCGGTGATCTAAAACCTCTAAATGTCTTGTTATGAGATTACAACTCATTATCAATATATGATCGACCGATTTGGTGATCTAGAACTTTAGGATAGCTTTTTATGAGATTACAACTCATTATCAGTGAATGGTTGACCGATTCGTTGATGTGGAACCTCAGAACAGCTTGTTATGAGATTACAAGTCATTATCAGAGAACGGTTGAGCGATTCGGTGATCTAGAACCTCAGAACGGCTTGTTATGAGATTACAGCTCATTATTAGTAAACGGTTGAACGATTCAGTGATGTGGAACCTCAGAACATCTTGTTATGAGATTACAACTCATTATCAGTAAACAGTTGACCGATTAAGCGATCTAGAACATTAGAATAGCTTGTTATGAGATTACAACTCATTATTAGTGAATGGTTGACCAATTCAGCGATGTGAAACCTCATAATAGCCTGTTATGAGATTACAGCTCATTATCAGTGAGCGGTTGACTGATTCGGTGATCTAGAACCTCAGAATGGCTTGTTATGAGATTACAGCTTATTATCAATGTACGATTGACTGATTCGGCAATCTAGAACCTCAAGATGGCTTTTTATGAGATTATAGCTCATTATCAATGTATGGTTGACCGATTTGGAAATCTAGAACCTTAGAATGACTTTTTATGAGATTACAACTCATTATCAATGAATGGTTGACCAATTTGGCGATGTGGAACCTCAGAACGGCTTGTTATGAGATTACAACTCATTATCAGTGAACGGTTGACTGATTCGGTGATCTAGAACTTTAGAACAGCTTGTTATTAGATTACAGCTCATTATCAGCAAATGGTTGACCAATTCGGCGATCTAGAACCTCAAAATGGCTTGTTATGAGATTATTGCTCATTATCAGCGAACGGTTGATCGATTCGGTGATGTGGAACCTCATAATAGCTTGTTATGAGATTACAGCTCATTATTAGTGAACGATTGACTGATTCGGTGATCTAGAACCTCAGAATGGCTTTTTATGAGATTATAACTCATTATCAGTGAATGATTGACTAATTTGGCGATGTGGAATCTCAAAATAGCTTATTATGAGGTTACAGGTCATTATTAATGAATGGTTGAACAATTTGGCAATCTAGAACCTCAAAATAGCTTGTTATGAGATTACAGCTCATTATCAATGTATGATTGACCGATTCAGCGATTTAGGACCTCAGAACGTCTTGTTATTAGATGAAAACTCATTATCAGTGAACGATTGACCGATTTAGTGATTTAGGACCTCAGAATGGCTTGTTATGAGATTACAGCTCATTATCAGTGAACGGTTGACTGATTCGGTGATGTGGAACCTCAGAATGGCTTGTTATGAGATTATAACTCATTATCAGTGAATGATTGACCGATTTGGTTATGTGGAACCTTAGAATAGCTTGTTATGAGATTATAGCTCATTATCAGCGAACGATAGGCCGATTCGGCATTCTAGAACCTCAGAATGGCTTGTTATGAGATTACAACTCATTAGCAGTGAATGGTTCATCGATTCAGTGATGTGGAATCTCAGAATAGCTTGTTATGTGGTTACAGCTCATTATCAGTGAATGGTTGACCGATTCGGTGATCTAGAACCTCAGAATGGCTTGTTATGATATTATAGCTCATTATCAATGTACGATTGACCGATTCGGCGATCTAGAATATCAGAACGGCTTGCTATGAGATTATAACTCATTATCAACAAATGGTTGACCGATTCGATGATGTGGAACCTCAGAATAGCTTGTTATGAGATTACAGCTCATTATCAGCAAACGGTTAACCGATTCAGCGATCTAGAACCTCAAAATGGCTTGTTATGACATTACAATTCATTATCAATGTACGATTGACTGATTCGGCAATCTAGAACCTCAAAATGGCTTCTAGAACCTCAGAATAGCTTGTTATGAGATTACAACTCATTATCAGTGAACACTTGACCAATTCAGCGATGTGGAACCTTGGAACAACTTATTATGAGATTACAACTCTTTATCAATGAACGGTTGACCGATTCAGCGATCTACAACCTCATAACAGCTTGTTATGAGATTACAACTCATTATCAGCGAATGGTTGACCAATTCAGTGATATGGAACCTCAGAACATCTTGTTATGAGATTACAGCTCATTATCAGTGAATGATTGACCGATTCAGCGATCTAGAACCTCATAACGACTTGTTATGAGATTACAACTCATTATCAGCAAACAGTTGACCGATTCAGCAATGTGGAACCTCAGAATAGCTTGTTATGAGATTATAGCTCATTATCAATGAACGGTTGACCAATTGGGCGATCGAGAACCTCAGAACGGCTTGTTATGAGATTATAGCTCATTATCAATGTACGATTGACCGATTCGACAATCTAGAACCTCAAAATGGCTTCTTATGAGATTATAGCTCATTATCAATGTATGATTAACTGATTCAGTGATCTAGAACCTTAGAACGGCTTGTTATGAGATTACAACTCATTATCAAGGAATGGTTGACCGATTCGGCGATGTGGAACCTCAGAATAGCTTGTAAGGAGATTATAGCTCATTATCAGTGAATGGTTGACCGATTCGGTGATCTAGAACCTTAGAATGGCTTGTTATGAGATTACAACTTGTTATCAGTGAATGGGTTACTGATTCGGTGATGTGGAACCTCAGAATAGCTTGTTATGAGATTACAGCTCATTATCAGTGAATGGTTGACCGATTCGGTGATCTAGAACCTCAGAACAGGTTGTTATGAGATTACAGCTCATTATCAGTGAATGATTGATCGATTCGGCAATGTAGAATCTTAGAATGGCTTGTTATGAGATTACAACTCATTATCAGTGAATGGTTGACCGATTTAGTGATCTAGAACCTCAGAATGGCTTGTTATGAGATTACAACTCATTATCAGTGAATGGTTGATTGATTTAGTGATCTAGAACCTCAGAATAGCTTGTTATGAGATTACAGCTCATTATCAGTGAATGGTTGACTGATTCGGTGATCTAGAACCTCAGAATAGCTTGTTATGAGATTACAGCTCATTATCAGTGAACGGTTGACTGATTCGGTGATATAGAACCTCAAAATAGCTTGTTATGAGATTATAACTCATTATCAATGTATGATTGACCATTTCAGTGATCTAGAACCTTAGAATGACTTGTTGTGAGATTATAGCTCATTATCAATGTATGTTTGACCGATTTAGTGATCTAGAACCTCAGAACAACTTATTATGAGATTACAACTTATTATCAGCAAAGGGTTGACTAAGTCAGCAATGTGGAACCTCATAATAGCTTCTTATGAGATTACAGCTCATTATCAGTGAACGGTTGACCGATTCAGTGATTTAGAACCTCAAAACAACTTGTTATGAGATTACAGCTCATTATCAGCAAACGGTTGATCAATTCGGCGATGTGGAACCTCATAACATCTTGTTATGAGATTACAGCTCATTATCAGTGAATGGTTGATAGATTCGGTGATATAGAAACTTAGAATGGCTTGTTATGAGACTACAACTCATTATTAGCGAACGGTTGACTGATTCGGCGATGTGGAACCTCAGAATAGCTTGTTATGAGATTATAGCTTATTATCAGCAAACGATTGACTGATTCGGTGATCTAAAACCTCAGAATGGCTTGTTGTGAGATTACAACTCAATATTAATGTATGATTGACTGATTCGGCAATCTAGAACCTCAGAATAGCTTGTTATAAGATTACAGCTCATTATCAATGTACGATTGACCGATTTGGTGATCTAGAACCTCAGAATGGCTTGTTATGAGATTATAACTCATTATCAGTGAATTGTTGACCAATTCAATGATGTGGAACCTTAGAATAGCTTGTTATGAGATTATAGCTCATTATCAGTGAATGATTGACTAATTCAGTGATCTAGAACCTCAGAACGACTTGTTATGAGATTACAACTCATTATTAGGGAATGGTTGACTGCTTCGGCGATGTGGAACCTCAGAATAGCTTGTTATGAGATTACAACTCATTATCAACAAATTGTTGACCGATTCAGTGATCTAGAACCTCAGAATGGCTTGTTATGAGATTACAACACACTATCAGTGAATGGTTGACCGATTCAGCGATGTAAAACCTCAGAACAGCTTGTTATGAGATTACAACTCATTATCAGTGAATGGTTGACTGATTCAGCGATCTAGAACCTCAGAATGGCTTGTTATGAGATTATAGCTCATTATCAATGAACGGCTGACTGATTCAGCAATGTAGAACCTTAGAATGGCTTGTTATGAGATTACAACTCATTATCAGTGAATGGTTGATAGTTTCAGCAATCTAGAACCTTAGAATGGCTTATTATGAGATTACAACTCATTATCAGTGAACGGTTGAGTGATTCGGCAATGTGGAACCTCAGAATAGCTTGTTATGAGATTACAATTCATTATCATTAAACCATTGACCGATTCGGTGATGTGGAATCTTATAACAGGTTGTTATGAGATTATATCTCATTATCAATGTATGATTGACTGATTCAGTGATCTAGAACCTTAGGATGTCTTGTTAGGAGATTAAAACTCATTATCAGCGAACGGTTGCCCAATTTGGCAATGTGGAACCTCAGAATAGCTTGTTATGAGATTACAACTTATTATCAATGAACGGTTGACCGATTCTGTGATCTAGAACCTCAGAATGACTTGTTATGAGATTACAGCTCATTATCAATGAACGATTGACTGATTCGGTGATGTGGAACCTTAGAATAGTTTTCTATGAGATTACAGCTCATTATCAGCGAAGAGTTGATCGATTCAGCAATCTAGAACCTCAAAATGACTTGTTATGAGATTACAACTCATTATCAATGAACGGTTGACCGATTCGGCAATGTGGAACCTCAGAATAGCTTTTTATGAGGTTACAGCTCATTATCAGCAAATGGTTGACTGATTCAGTGATCTAGAACCTCAGAATGGCTTGATATGAGCTTACAGCTCATTATCAATGTACAATTGAATGATTGGGTGATCTAGAACCTCAAAATGGCTTGTGATGAGATTACAACTCATTATCAATATACGATTGACTGATTCGGCGATGTAGAACCCCAGAACAACTTGTTATGAGATTACAGCTCATTATCAGTGACTGGTTGACCAATTCGGTGATCTAGAACCTCAGAATTGCTTGTTATGAGATTACAACTCATTATCAGTGAACGGTTGACCTATTCAGTGATGTAGAACCTCAGAACAGCTTGTTATGAGATTACAACTCATTATCAGCGAACGATTGATAGATTCGACGATGTGAAATCTCAAAATAGCTTGTTATTAGATTACAGCTCATTATCTGCAAATGGTTGATTGATTCAGCAATCTAGAACCTTAGAATGGCTTGTTATGAGATTACAAGTCATTATCAGCGAATGGTTGACTGATTCGGTGAAGTGGAACCTCATAACAACTTGTTACGAGGTTACAGCTCATTATAAGTAAACAGTTAACCGATTCGGTAATCTAGAAGCTCAGAATGGCTTGTTATGAGATTACAGCTCATTATCAATGTATGATTGACCGATTCGGTGATCTAGAACCTCAAAATAGCTTGTTATGAGATTACAACTCATTATCAGTGAACGGTTGACTGATTCGGCGATGTGGAACTTCAAAATAGCTTGTTATGAGATTACAGCTCATTATCAATGAACGATTGACCAATTCAGTGATGTGGAACCTTAGAATAGCTTGTTATGAGATTACAACACATTACCAGTGAACGATTGACTGATTCAGCGATCTAAACCTCAGAATGGCTTGTTATGAGATTATAACTCATTATCAGCAAACGGTTGACCAATTCAGTGATCTAGATCCTCAGAATATCTTGTTATTAGATTATAGCTCATTATCAATAAATGGTTGACTGATTCGGTGATCTAGAACCTCAGATAGGCTTTTTATGAGATTACAGCTCATTATCAATGTATGATTGATTGATTCGGCAATCTAGAACCTCAAAATGGCTTGTTATGGGATTACATCTCATTATCAAAGTATGATTAACCGATTCAGTGATCTAGAACCTTAGAACGGTGTTATGAGATTACAACTCATTATTGGTGAACAGTTAACCGATTTGGCGATGTGGAACCTTAGAACAGCTTGTTATGAGATTACATCTCATTATCAGCAAACAGTTGACTGATTCGGCGATCTAGAACCTCAGAACGGCATGTTATGAGATGATAGCTCATTATTAGTGAACGGTTAACCGATTTGGTGATGTGGAACGTTAGAATAGCTTGTTATGAGATTACAGCTCATGATCAGCAAATGGTTGACCAATTTGACGATCTAGAACCTCAAAACAACTTGTTATGAGATTACAACTCATTATCAACAAATGGTTGACTGATTCGGCGATTTGGAACCTCAGAACAACTTGTTATGAGGTTACAGCTCATTATCAGTGAATGGTTGACCGATTCGGTGATCTAGAACCTCAGAATGGCTTGTTATGAGATTACAGCTCATTATCAATTTACGATTGACCAATTCGGCGATCTAGAACCTCATAATTGCTTGTTATGAGATTACAGCTCATTATCAATGTACGATTGACCGATTCTGTGATGTGGAACCTCAGAATAGATTGTTATGAGATTACAGCTCATTATCATTGAATGATTGACTGATTTGGTGATCTAGAACCTCAAAATGGCTTGTTATGAGATTACAGCTCATTATCAGTGAACAGTTGACCGATTCAGTGATGTGGAACCTCAGAATGGCTTGTTATGAGATTACAACTCATTATCGGTGAATGATTGACTGATTCGGTGATGTGGAACCTCAGAACAACTTGTTATGAGATTATAGCTTATTATCAGTGAATGATTGACAGATTAGGTGATCTAGAACTTCAGAACGGCTTGTTATGAGACTAAAGCTCATTGTCAATGTATGATTGACCATGTATGTGATAAAAATCTACCTCCAAGGGACAACACTAAAACATGCAAACATCAAGATTAACCATTAAACAAGATTCAAAAAGGGTTAGCATATTCAAAATGAAATCCCAAAACAAGTGTTTAAACCACAACCTCCGATGAGCCAAACAA
>MU225628.1:267783-279665 GCA_018584345.1 Thuja plicata | reverse complement strand
AAGTCAAACCAAGCCTTTAAGGTTTGAGAGGCTCAAGGTTTGCTCACACATGTGTGAGCAACCCTTGGGGAGTGGAGTGGGGGACAAGAAGGTGGTTGCCTTTAAGGAAGTTGGTGGCTTTCTTTTTAAGGAGTTGCTCACACATGTGTGAGCACTCCATTAGTGCTAAAAGGTGTAGGAATCACATTTTAAGTGTGATTAGTGTGTGTTTTAATGAGGAAGTAGATTTATTAAGAGAAATAGGTAGAGTAGGGTAGGAATAGAATAGGTTGCTAGGTAGGATTAATAGGCTTTATTACTTTAATCCAAATTAAATTTGAATTAATTGGGGTTTAGAAGAATGTAGAAATGTGAGGGAATAAATAAATTAAAAATTTATTTAAAAGGGGATTTATGGAAGGGAATATATTAAATAAGATTTAATACATTAAAAGGAATAGTATTTAAATTAGATTAAATACTTAGGAGAATGAATCATATTTAATTAAATAAATTTAATTAAATAGATAAAAGAATATAACAGATATAATTAACTAATTAAAATCAATTATAATGTTATGGGAATATTAATTAAATTAATATAAGGACAATTTTGGACGTCTACAGACCGATTCGGCAATCTAGAACCTTAGAATGACTTGTTATGAGATTACAGTTCACTATCAATGTACGATTGACCGATTCGCTGATCTAGAACCTTAGAATGGATTGTTATGAGATTACAACTCATTATCAGTGAACTGTTGACCTATTCGGCGATGTGGAACCTCAAAACAACTTGTTATAAGATTACAGCTCATTATCAGTGAACGGTTGACCAATTCAGTGATCTAAAACCTCAGAATGGCTTGTTATGAGATTACAACTCATTATCAATGTATGCTTGATTGATTCGGCAATCTAGAACCTCAGAACAGCTTGTTATGACATTACAGCTCATTATCAATGTACGATTGACTGATTCGGCGATCTAGAACCTCAGAACAACTTGTTATGAGATTACAACTCATTATCAGTGAACGGTTGACCAATTCGGTGATGTGGAACCTCAGAATAGCTTGTTATGATATTAAAGCTCATTATCAGGAAATGGTTGACCGATTCGGCGATCTAGAACCTCAAAAAAGCTTGTTATGAGATTAAAACACATTATCAATGATCGGTTGAACGATTCAGCGATGTGGAACCTCAGAATAGCTTGTTATGAGGTTACAGATCATTATCAACGAACGGTTGACCAATTTGGCAATCTAGAACCTCAAAATGGCTTATTATGAGATTACAACTCATTATTAATATACGATTGAACGATTCAGTGATCTAGAACCTCAAAAGGGTTTGTTATGAGATTACAACTCATTATCAGTGAACGGTTGACTGATTCAGCGATGTAGAACCTCAGAATAGCTTGTTATGAGATTAAATCTCATTATCAGCAAACGATTGACTGATTCAGTGATCTCGAACCTTAGAACGACTTGTTATAAGATTATAGCTTATTATCAATGTATGATTGACCGATTTCATGATCTAGAACCTCAGAGCGGCTTGTTATGAGATTACAGCTTATTATCAATATACGATTGACCGATTTAGTGATCTTGAACCTCAGAACAGCTTGTTATGAGATTACAACTCATTATCAGCAAACAGTTGACTGATTCGGTGATTTGGAACCTCAAAATAGCTTGTTATGAGATTACAGCTCATTATCAACGAACGGTTGACCGATTCGGTGATCTAGAACCTCAGAATGGCTTGTTATGAGTTTACAGCTCATTATCAATGAATAGTTGACCGATTCAGCAATGTGGAACCTCAGAACATCTTGTTATGAGATTACAGCTCATTATCAGTGAACGATTGACCGATTTGGCGATCTAGAACCTCAGAATGGCTTGTTATGAGATTACAACTTATTATCAGTGAACGGTTGACTAAATCGGTGATGTGGAACCTCAGAATAGCTTTTTATGAGATTATAGCTCATTATTAGTGAACGGTTGACTGATTAAGTGATCTAGAACCTCAGAATGACTTATTATGAGATTACAGCTCATTATCAGTGAACAGTTGACCCATTCGGTGATGTGGAACCTCAGAACGGCTTGTTATGAGATTACAACTCATTATCAGTGAATGATTGAAAGATTAGGTGATGTGGAACCTTAGAATAGCTTGTTATGGGATTACAGCTCATCATCAGCAAATGGTTGACCAATTCAGCGATCTAGAACATCAGAATGGCTTGTTATGAGATTACAACTCATTATCAATGAACGGTTGACTGATTCGGCGATGTGGAACCTTAGAACAACTTGTTATGAGATTACAGCTTATTATCAGTAAATGGTTGACCGATTCGGTGATCTAGAACCTCAGAATGGCTTATTATGAGATTACAGCTCATTATCAATGTATGATTGACCGATTTGGTGATCTAGAACCTCAGAACAGCTTGTTATGAGATTACAACTCATTATTAGTGAACAGTTGACTGATTTAGCGATGTGGAACCTCAGAACAACTTGTTATGAGATTACAGCTCATTATCAGTGAATGGTTGACCGATTCAGTGATCTAGAACCTCAGAACAACTTGTTATGGGATTACAGCTCATTATCAGTGAATGGTTGACTGATTCAGCAATGTTGAGCCTCATAATAGCTTGTTAAGAGATTATAGCTGTATTTCAATGAATGGTTGACTGATTCAGCGATCTAGAACCTCAGAATAGCTTGTTATGAGATTACAACTCATTATCTGTGAATGATTGACTAATTCAGCAATGTGAAACCTCAAAATAACTTATTATGAGGTTACAACTCATTATCAGTGAATAGTTGACCAATTTGGTGATCTAGAATCTCATAATGGCTTGTTATGAGATTACAGCTCATTAGAAATATATGATTGACCGATTTGGTGATCTAGAACATCAGAATGGTTTGTTATTAGATTATAACACATTATCAGTGAATGGTTGACCAATTCAGTGATCTACAACCTCAGAATGGCTTGCTATGAGATTATAGCTCATTATCAGTGAATGGTTGACCGATTCGGTAATGTGGAATCGCAGAATGGCTTGTTATGAGATTAAAACTCATTATACGCAAACGATTGACCTATTCAGTGATGTGGAACCTTAAAATAGCTTGTTATGAGATTATAGCTCATTATCAGTGAATGGTTGACCGATTCGGCAATGTGGAACTACAAAATAGCTTATTATGAGGTTACAACTCATTATCAGTGAACGGTTGACCGATTCAGTGATCTAGAACCTCAGAATGGCTTGTTATGAGATTATAGCTCATTATCAATGTACGATTAACCAATTCGGCAATCTAGAACCCTAGAATAGCTTGTTATGAGATTAAAACACATTATCAGTGAACGGTTGATCGATTCGACAATGTGGAACCTTAGAATAGCTTGCTATGAGATTATAGCTCATCATTAGGGAATGGTTGACCGATTCGGTGATCTAAAACCTTAGAATGGCTTGTTATGAGATTACAGCTCATTATCAATGTATGATTGAATGATTCAGCAATCTAGAACCTTAGAAAAACTTGTTATGAGATTATAGCTCATTATCAATGTACGATTTGATCGATTTGGCGATCTAGAACCTCAGAACAGCTTGTTATGAGATTACAACTCATTATCAGCAAATGGTTGACTGATTCGGCAATGTGGTACCTCAGAATAGCTTGTTATGAGATTACAGCTCATTATCAGTGAACAGTTGACCGATTCAGAGATCTAGAACCTTAGAATGGCTTGTTATGAGATTACAGCTCATTATCATTGAACGGTTGACTGATTTGGCGACGTAAAACCTCAGAACATCTTGTTATGAGATTACAACTTATTATCAGTGAATGGTTGACCGATTCGGCGATCTAGAACCTTAGAAATGGCTTGTTATGAGATTACAACTCATTATCAGTGAACGGTTGACCGATTTGGTGATGTGAAACCTTAGAACAACTTGTTATGAGATTACAGCTCATTATCAATGAACGGTTGACCAATTTGGTGATATAGAACCTCATAATGCCTTGTTATGAGATTATGACTTATTATCAATGTACGATTGACCGATTCAGAAATCTAGAACCTCAGAATGGCTTGTTATGAGATTATAGCTCATTATCAGTGAATAGTTGATCGATTTGGTGATCTAGAACCTCAAAATGGCTTTTTATGAGATTACAGCTCATTATTAGTGAATGGTTGACCAATTCGGTGATGTGGAACCTCAAAACAGCTTGTTATGAGATTACAACTCATTATCAGCGAACGGTTGACTGATTCAGTGATATAGAACCTCAGAACAACTTGTTATGAGATTACAACTCATTATCAGTGAACGATTGACCGATTCAGTGATCTAGAACTTTAGAATAGCTTGTTATGAGATTACAACTCATTATCAGCGTACGATTGACCAATTTAGTGATCTAGAATCTCAGAATGGCTTGTTATGAGATTACAACTCATTATCAATGAATGGTTGACTGATTCGGCGATGTGGAACCTCAAAACAACTTGTTATGATATTACAGCTCATTATCAGTGAACGGTTGACCGATTTGACGATCTAGAACCTCAGAACGGCTTGTTATGAGATTATAGCTCATTATTAGTGAACGATTTACCGATTCGGCGATGTGAAACCTCAGAATAGCTTGCTATGAGATTACAACTCATTATCAGTGAATGGTTGACTGATTCGGCGATCTAGAACCTTAGAATAGCTTGTTATGAGTTTATAGCTCGTTATCAATGTATGATTGACCGATTCGGCGATCTAGAACCTCAGAATGGCTTGTTATGAGATTATAACTCATTATCAACATACGATTGACCAATTCGATGATGTGGAACCTCAAAATAGCTTGTTATGAGATTACAGCTCATTATCAATGAACGGTTTACCGATTCAGTGATCTAAAACCTCAGAATGGCTTGTTATGAGATTACAGCTCATTATCAATGAATGTTTCACCAATTCGGTGATGTGGAACCTCATAGTGGCTTGTTATGAGATTACAACTCATTATCCATAAATGATTGACCAATTTGGCAATGTAGAACCTCAAAATAGCTTGTTATGAGATTACAACTTGTTATCTGTGAATGATTGACCGATTCGGTGATCTAGAACCTCAGAACAACTTGTTATGAGAATACAAATCATTATTAGTGAACAGTTGACCAATTCAGCGATGTAGAACCTCAAAACAACTTATTATGAGGTTACAGTTCATTATCAGTGAACGGTTGACCGATTTGATGATTTAGAACCTCAGAATGGCTTGTTACGAGATTACAACTCATTATTAATGTATGATTGACCGATTCGGCAATTTAGAATGTTAGAATGGCTTGTTATGAGATTATAACTCAATATTAGCGAATGGTTGACCGATTTGATGATGTGGAACCTCAGAATAGCTTGTTATGAGATTATAGCTCATTATCAGCGAACGGTTGACCGATTCAGAGATGTAGAACCTCAGAATGGCTTGTTATCAGATTACAGCTCATTATCAATGTATGATTGACCGATTCGGTGATCTAGAACCTCAGAATGGCTTGTTATGAGATTACAGCTCATTATCAATGTACGAATGACCGATTTAGTGATCTAGAACCTCAGAATAGCTTGTTATAAGATTACAACTCTTTATTAGTGAACGGTTGACCGATTCATTAATGTGGAACCTCAAAATAGCTTGTTATGAGATTATAGCTCATTATCAATGAACAGTTGACCGATTTGGCAATCTAGAACCTCAGAACGGCTTGTTATGAGATTACAGCTCATTATCAATGAACGGTTGACCGATTCGATAATCTAGAACCTCAAAATGGCTTGTTATGAGATTACAACTCATTATCAATGTACGATTGACCGATTCGGCAATCTAGAACCTTAGAATGGCTTGTTATGAGATTATAGCTCATTATCAATGTACGATTGACTGATTCGGTGATTTACAACATCAGAACAACTTGTTATGAGATTACAACTCATTATCAACGAATGGTTGACCGATTCAGTGATGTAGAACCTCAGAACAGCTCGTTATGAGATTATAGCTCATTATCAGTGAATGGTTGACCAATTCGGCAATCTAGAACCTCAAAATGACTTGTTATGAGATTAGTACTCATTATCAGTGAATGGTTGACTTATTTGGCGATGTGGAACCTTAGAATATCTTATTATGAGATTACAGCTCATTATCAGTGAATGGTTGACTGATTCAGCAATCTAGAACCTCAGAATGACTTGTTATGAGATTACAACTCATTATTAGCAAATGGTTGACCGATTTGGTAATGTGGAACCTTAGAATGGCTTGTTATGAGATTACAACTCATTATCAGTGAACGGTTGATCGATTCGGTGATTTAGAACCTCAGAATGGCTTGTTATGAGATTACAACTCATTATCAGTGAACAATTGACCGATTCGGCGATCTAGAACCTCAGAATAGCTTGTTATGAGATTGCAGCTCATTATCAGTGAATGATTGACCGATTTAGTTATCTAGAACCTCAGAATGGCTTGTTATGAGATTACAACTCATTATCTATGAACGGTTGACCGATTTGGCGATGCGAAACCTCAAAACAACTTGTTATGAGATTATAGCTCATTATTAGTAAACGGTTGACCGAGTCGGTGATCTAGAACCTCAGAATAGCTTGTTATGAGATTACAACTCATTATCAGTGAATAGTTGACCGATTCGGCAATGTGGAACTTCATAATAGCTTGTTATGAGATTACAACTCATTATCAGTGAAAGATTGACCGATTCGGCAATGTGGAACCTCTAAACAGCTTGTTATGAGATTATAGCTCATTATCAGTGAACGGTTGACCGCTTCAGCAATCTAGAACCTCAGATAGCATGTTATGAGATTACAACTCATTATTAGCAAATGGTTCACCGATTCAGCGATGTGGAACCTCAGAACAACTTGTTATGAGATTACAGCTCATTATTAATGAACGGTTCACCAATTCAGGGATCTAGAACCTCAGAATGGCTTGTTATGAGATTATAGCTCATTATCAATGTACGATTGACCAATTCGGTAATCTTGAACCTCAGAAGAACTTGTTATATGATTACAACTCATTATCAGCAAACAGTTGATTGATTCGGCAATGTGGAACCTTAAAACAACTTGTTATGAGAGTACAGCTCATTATCAATGATCGGTTGACCAATTCGGTCATCTAGAACCTCAGAATGGCTTGTTATGAGATTACAGCTCATTATCAGCAAATGGTTGACCGATTCAGTGATGTGAAACCTTAGAACATCTTGTTATGAGATTATAGCTCATTATCAGTGAATGGTTGACCGATTTGGTGATCTAGAACCTCAAAATGGCTTGTTATGAGATTACAACTCATTATCACTGAATGGTTGACCGATTCGACGATGTGGAACCTCAGAATAACTTGTTATGAGATTACAGCTCATTATCAGTGAATGGTTGACCGATTCAGCAATCTAGAACCTTAGAATAGCTTGTTATGAGATTACAACTCATTATTAATGTACAATTGACCGATTTAGCAATCTATAACCTTAGAACGGTTTGTTATGAGATTATAGCTCATTATCAAAGTATGATTGACCAATTTGGCGATCTAGAACCTCAGAATGGCTTGTTATGAGATTACAACTCATTATCAACAAATGGTTGATTAATTCGGTGATGTGGAACCTCAGAACATCTTGTTATGAGATTATAGCTCATTATCAATGAACAGTTGATCGATTTGGTAATCTAGAACCTCAGAATGGCTTGTTATGAGATTACAATTCATTATCAGTGAACGGTTGACCAATTTAGTGATGTGGAACCTCAGAACAACTTGTTATGAGATTACAGCTCATTATCAGCAAACGGTTGACCGATTTGGTGATCTACAACCTCAAAATGGCTTGTTATGAGATTATAGCTCATTATCAGTGAACGATTGACCAATTCAATGATATGCAACCTCAGAATAGCTTGTTATGAGATTACAACTCATTATTAGTGAATGGTTGACCGATTCAGCAATCTACAACCTCATAATGGCTTGCTATGAGATTACAACTCATTATCAGTGACTGGTTGACCAATTCGGCGATCTAGAAACTCAGACCAGCTTGTTATGAGATTACAGCTCATTATCAGTGAACGGTTGACTGATTTGGCGATCTAAAACCTCAGAATAGCTTGTTAAAAGATTACAACTCATTATCAGTGAATGGTTGACTGAATTGGTGATGTGGAACCTCAAAACAACTTTTTATGAGATTACAGCTCATTATTAGTGAACGGTTGACCGATTCAATGATCTAGAACCTCAGAATGACTTCTTGTGAGATTACAGGTCATTATCAGTGAATAGTTGACCGATTTTGTGATGTGGAACCTCAGAATAGCTTGTTATGAGATTACAACTCATTATCAGTGAACGATTGACTGATTAGGTGATGTGGAACCTTAGAATAGCTTGTTATGAGATTACAGCTCATTATCAGTGAATGGTTGACTGATTTGGCGATCTAGAACCTTAGAATGGCTTGTTATGAGATTACAACTCATTATCAGTGAATGGTTGATTGATTCGACGATGTGGAACATCAGAATAGCTTGTTATGAGATTACAACTCATTATCAGTGAACGGTTGACCGATTTGGTGATCTAGAACCTCAAAATGACTTGTTATGACATTACAGCTCATTATCAATGTATGATTGACCGATTCGGTGATCTAGAACCTCAGAATGACTTATTATGAGATTACAACTCATTATCAGTGAACGGTTGACCGATTCAGCGATGTGGAGCCTCAAAACAACTTGTTATGAGATTACAGCTCATTATCAGCGAATGGTTGACTGATTAAGTGATCTAGAACCTTAGAACGGCTTGTTATGAGATTAGAGCTCATTATCAGTGAATGGTTGACCGATTTGGCAATGTGGAACCTTAGAATAGCTTGTTAAGAGATTATAGATCAATTTTAGTGAACGGTTGACCGATTCGATGATCTAGAACCTCAGATTGGCTTGTTATGAGATTACAACTCATTATCAGTGAACGGTTGACCGATTCGGTGATGTGGAACCTCAAAACAACTTATTATGAGGTTACAACTCATTATCAGCGAACGGTTGACTGATTCGGTGATCTAGAATCTCAGAATGGCTTGTTATGAGATTATAGCTCATTATCAGTGTATGATTGACTGATTCGTTGATCTAGAACCTCAAAATAACTTGTTATGAGATTATAGCTCTTTATCAATATATGATTGACCGATTCAGTGATGTGGAACATCAGGATAGCTTGTTATGAGATTATAGCACATTATCAGTGAACAATTGACGAATTCGGTGATCTACAACCTTAGAATGGCTTGTTATGAGATTACAGCTCATTATCAGTGAACGGTTGACCGATTCGGTAATGTGGAACCTCAGAATAGCTTGTTATGAGATTACAACTCATTATCAGCAAATGATTAACCTATTCGATGATTTAGAACCTCAGAATAGCTTGTTATGAGATTACAGCTCATTATTAGTGAACGGTTGACTGATTCGGCGATCTAGAATCTCAAAATGGCTTGTTATGAGATTACAACTCATTATCAGCAAATGGTTGACCGATTCAGCAATGTGGAACCTCAGAATAGCTTATTATGAGGTTACAACTCATTATCAGCAAACAGTTGACTGATTCAGTGATCTAGAACCTCAGAATGGCTTCTTATGAGATTATAGCTCATTATCAATGTATGATTAACCGATTCGGCGATCTAGAACCTCAGAATGGCTTATTTTGAGATTACAACTCATTATCAGTGAACGGTTGACCGATTCAGCGATGTGGAACCTTAGAATAGCTTGTTATGAGATTATAGCTCATTATCAGTGAATGGTTAACCGATTCAATGATCTAAAACCTCAGAATGACTTGCTATGAGATTAAAGCACATTATCAACGAATAGTTGACCGATTCAGAGATGTAGAACCTCAGAATAGCTTGTTATGAGATTACAGCACATTATCAGCGAATAGTTGACTGATTCGGAGATCTAGAACCTCAGAACGGCTTGTTATGAGATTATAGCTCATTATCATGGAATGGTTGACTGATTTTGCGATGTGGTACCTCAGAACATCTTGTTATGAGATTACAGCTCATTATCAGGGAACGGTTGACTGATTCAGCGATCTAGAACCTTAGAACCGTTTGTTATGAGATTACAACTCATTATCAGCGAACGGTTGACCAATTCAGTGATGTGAAACCTTAGAATAGCTTGTTATGAGATTACAACTCATTATCAGCAAACGGTTGACCAATTCAGTGATATAGAATCTCAGAATGGCTTGTTATGAGATTACAAATCATTATCAATGTATGATTGACCGATTCAGAAATCTAGAACCTTAGAATTTCTTGTTATGAGATTATAGCTCATTATCAGTGAATGATTCACCGATTCAACGATCTAGAACCTTAGAACAGCTTGTTATGAGATTACAACTCATTATTAGTGAACGGTTGACCGATTCAGCAATCTAGAACCTCAGAATGGCTTGTTATGAGATTACAAATCATTATCAGCGAACGGTTGACATATTCAGCAATGTGGAACCTCAGAATAGCTTGTTATGAGATTACAGCTCATTATTAGTGAATGGTTGACCGATTCAGCGATCTAGAACCTCAAAATGGCTTGTTATAAGAGTACAACTCATTATTAGTGAACGGTTGTCTGATTCGGTGATCTAGAACCTCAGAACAACTTGTTATGAGATTATAGCTCATTATCAGTGAATACTTGACCGATTCAGTGATCTAGAACCTCAGAATAGCTTGTTATAAGATTACAGCTCATTATCAGTGAACAGTTGACTGATTCGGCAATCTAGAACCTCAGAACGGCTTGTTATGAGATTAAAAATCATTATCAGTGAACGGTTGACTGATTCGGCAATGTGGAACCTCAGAATAGCTTGTTATGAGATTACAGCTCATTATCAGTGAATGGTTGACCGATTCGGTGATCTAGAACCTCAAAATGGCTTGTTATAAGATTATAACTCATTATGAGTGAACGGTTGACCAATTCGATGATGTGGAACCTTAGAAGGGTTTGTTATGAGATTATAACTCATTATCAGCGAATGATTGACCATTTTGGTGATCTAGAACCTCAGAACGGCTTGTTATGAGATTACAACTCATTATCAGTGAACAGTTGACCGATTTGGCGATGTGGAATCTCAGAACAACTTGTTATAAGATTACAGCTTATTATTAGTGAATGGTTGACTGATTCGGCGATGCGAAACCTTAGAATAGTTTGTTATGTGATTATAGCTCATTATCAGTGAACGGTTGACCGATTAGGTGATCTGGAACCTCAGAATGGCTTGTTATGAGATTATAACTCATTATTAGTGAACGATTGACCGATTCAATGATGTGGAACCTTAGAACAGCTTGTTATGAGATTACAGCTCATTATCAGCAAATGGTTGACCGATTCGGCAATCTAGAACCTCAGAATGGCTTGTTATGAGATTACAGCTTATTATCAATGTACGATTAACCGATTCGGCAATCTAGAACCTTAGAATGACTTGTTATGAGATTATGTAGAAACTGATGAAATATCAGATTCAACTCCAAGATCCAACTGCATGCAAAAACCTATCACAAAGAATGAAGCAAAAAGAGGAAAAAACAAAACTCAGATTTTACTCAAAAGGTGAGAGCAAAAATATTATCTGAATTAATGAACAACAATTACAAAGTTCAACCTT
>MU225628.1:243094-265998 GCA_018584345.1 Thuja plicata | reverse complement strand
AGTCCTCAATGCTGGTGAATGAGTCAGGTGCCAAGGAGGTGAACTCTGCATCTATCTGGAGAATCCTAAACTGATCCATGGTGTCAAACAAGGTGGAGAACTTGTCCCACATATCCCTGGGTGTAGTTAGACCATCCAGGTGGAACAACAACCCATCTAAAATATTCATGGAAATGAGGACTACTTGATGAAGTTCAAGTCTCTTCGATCTATTTTACAAGTTACTGGAAAGACGAAGTCAGATGATGAGTGTATCTTTCTGATACTCTCCAAGCTTCGTGGTCCTTATCAGATTTTTACTCTAGTTGCTTAAGCTTCTCTTAGGTGCGTTATTAATTAATTCTTAATTAATAATGTGCAACCTAGTATTTACCTTTTAGGGTTTTGTTCACCTTTTTAAGGTTGAACTTTGTAATTGTTGTTCATTAATTTAGATAATATTTTTTCTCTCACCTTTTGAGTAAAATCTGAGTTTTTCTTTTTCCTCTTTTTGCTTCAATCTTTGTGACAGGTTTTTGCATGCAGCTGGATCTTGGAGTTGAATTTGATATTTCATCAGTTTCTATATGGTATCAGAGCTGCATGCAAAAACCTGTCACAAAGAATGAAGCAAAAAGAGGAAAAAGCAAAACTTAGATTTTACTCAAAAGGTGAGAGCAAAAATATTATCTGAATTAATGAACAACAATTACAAAGTTCAACCTTAAAAAGGTGAACAAAACCCTAAAAGGTAAATACTAGGTTGCACATTATTAATTAAAAATTAATTAATAACACACCTAAGAGAAGCTTAAGCAACTAGAGTAATAATACTCTAACAGATTACAACTCATTATCAATGAACGGTTGACTGATTTGGCGATGTGGAACCTTAGAATAGCTTGTTATGAGATTATAGCTCATTATTAGTGAACGGTTGACCGATTCAGTGATCTAGAACCTCAGAACGAATTGTTATGAGATTACAGCTCATTATCAGTGAACGGTTTACTGATTCAGCAATGTGGAACCTCAGAATAGCTTGTTATGAGATTACAGCTCATTATCAGAGAATGGTTGACCGATTCGGTGATCTAGAACCTCAGAATGGCTTGTTATGAGATTACAACTCATTATTAGTGAACGGTTGACTGATTCGGCGATGTGAAACCTCAGAATAGCTTGTTATGAGTTTACAAGTCATTATCAGCAAATGGTTGACCGATTCAGTGATCTAGAACCTCAAAATGGATTGTTATGAGTTTATAGCTCGTAATCAATGTACAATTAACCGATTTGGTGATCTAAAACCTCAGAATGGCTTGTTATGAGATTATAGCTCATTATCAATGTACGATTGACCGATTCGGTGATGTAGAACCTCAGAATAGCTTGTTATGAGATTACAGCTCATTATCAGTGAACGGTTGACCGATTCAGCGATCTAGAACCTCAGAATGACTTGTTATGAGATTACAGCTCATTATCAGTGAATGGTTGACCAATTCGGCGATTTAGAACCACATAATGCCTTGTTATGAGATTACAACTCATTATCAATGAATGATTGACCGATTTGGCGATGTGGAACCTCAAAATAGGTTGTTATGAGATTACAGCTCATTATCGGCGAACAGTTGACCGATTCGGTGATCTAGAACCTTAGAATAGCTTGTTATGAGATTATAACTCATTATCAGCAAACAGTTGACCAATTCAACACTGTGGTACCTAAAAATAGCTTATTATGAGGTTACAACTCATTATTAGTGAATGGTTGACTGATTCGGCGATCTAGAACCTCAGAATGGCTTGTTATAAGATTACAGCTCATTATCAATGTATGATTAACTGATTCAACGATCTAGAACCTTAGAATGGCTTGTTATAAGATTACAACTAATTATTAGTGAATGGTTGACTGATTTGGTGATGTGGAACCTTAGAACAGCTTGTTATGAGATTACAACTCATTATCAGTGAATGGTTGACCGATTCGGTAATCTAGAACCTCAGAACAGCTTGTTGTAAGATTACAGCTCATTATCAATGTACGATTGACTTATTTGGTGATCTAGAACCTTAGAATGGCTTGTTATGAGATTACAACTCATTATCAATGTATGATTGACCGATTTGGTGATCTAGAACTTCAAAATAGCTTGTTATGAGATTACAACTCATTATCAGTGAACGGTTGACCGATTCGGTGATGTGGAACCTTAGAACAGCTTGTTATGAGATTATAGCTCATTATCAGTGAACAGTTGACCGATTCGGTGATCTAGAACCTCAGAATGGCTTGTTATGAGATTACAACTCATTATCAGTGAACAGTTGATCGATTCAGTGATGTGGAACCTTAGAACATCTTGTTATGAGATTACAACTCATTATCAGTGAACGGTTGACCGATTCGGTGATCTAGAACCTTAGAATGGCTTGTTATGAGATTATCAGTGAAGGGTTGAATGATTCAATGATCTAGAACCTTAGAATGGCTTGTTATGAGATTATAGCTCATTATCAATGTATGATTGACCGATTCGGCAATCTAGAACCTTAGAATGGCTTATTATGAGATTACAGCTCATTATTAGTGAACTGTTGACCGATTCAATAATCTAGAACCTCAAAATAGCTTGTTATGAGATTATAGCTCATTATCAGCGTACGATTGACCGATTTGGCAATTTAGAACCTCAGAATGGCTTGTTATCAAATTATAGCTCATTATCAATGTAAGATTGACTGATTCGACGATCTAGAACCTTAGAACAACTTCTTACGAGATTACAGCTCATTATCAATGTACCATTGAGAAATTCGGCAATCCAGAACCTCAAAATAGATTGTTATGCGATTACAACTCATTATCAGTGAATGGTTGACCGGTTCGACGATGTGGAACCTCAGAATAGCTTATTATGAGATTACAACTCATTATCAATGAATGGTTGACCGATTCAGTGATCTAGAACCTCAGAACGGCTTGTTATGAGATTACAGCTCATTATCAGTGAACGATTGACCGATTTGGTGATGTGGAACCTCAGAACATCTTGTTATGAGATTATAGCTCATTATCAGTGAATGGTTGACTGATTCAGCGATCTAGAACCATAGAATGGGTTGTTATGAGATTACAACTCATTATCAGCAAATGGTTGACTGATTCGGTGATGTGGAACCTTAGAATAGCTTGTTATGAGATTACAACTCATTATCAGTGAATGGTTGACCGATTCGGTGATCTAGAACCTCAGAATGGCTTGCTATGAGATTATAGCTCATTATCATTGTAGGATTGACCGATTCGGCAATCTAGAACCTCAGAATGACTTGTTATGAGATTACAGCTCATTATAAATGTACGATTAACCGATTCGGTGATCTAGAACCTCAGAATGACTTGTTATGAGATTAAAACTCATTATCAGTGAACGGTTGACCGATTTGGTGATGTAGAACCTCATAACAACTTGTTATGAGATTACAGCTCATTATCAGTGAATGGTTGACCAATTCGGTGATCTAGAACCTCCGAAGGGCTTGTTATGAGATTACAACTCATTATCAGCGAACGGTTGACCCATTCGGTGATGTGGAACCTCAAAACAGCTTGTTATGAGATTATAGCTCATTATTAGTTAACGATTGACCAATTCAGAGACGTGGAACCTCAGAATGGCTTGTTATAAGATTACAACTCATTATCAGCAAATGATTGACCAATTTGGTGATGTAGAACCTCAGAATGGCTTGTTATTACATAACAACACATTATCAACAAATGGTTGACCGATTCAGAAATCTAGAACCTTAGAATGGCTTGTTATGAGATTACAACTCATTATCAGTGAACGGTTGACCAATTCAGCATTGTAGAACTTCAGAATAGCTTGTTATGAGATTACAGCTCATTATCAACGCACGGTTGACTAATTCGGTGATCTAGAACCTCAAAATAGCTTGTTATGAGATTACAGCTCTTTATCAATGTACAATACACCGATTCGGTGATCTAGAATCTCATAACAACTTGTTATGAGATTACAACTCATTATCAGTGAAAAGTTGACCAATTCAGTGATGTGGAACCTCAGAACAGCTTGTTATGGGATTACAGCTCATTATAAGTGAACGGTTGACTGATTTGGCAATCTAGAACCTCAAAATGGCTTGTTATAAGACTATAGCTCATTATCAATGTATGATTGACTGATTTAGCATTCTAGAACCTCAGAATGACTTGTTATAAGATTACAGCTCATTATGAGGGAATGGTTGACTAATTCGGCGATCTAGAATGTCAGAATAGCTTGTTATGAGATTATAGCTCAGTATCAGTGAATAGTTGACCGATTCAGCGATGTGGAACCTCAGAACATCTTGTTATGAGATTACAGCTCCTTATCAGCAAACGGTTGACCGATTTGATGATCTAGAACCTCAGAATAGCTTGTTATGAGATTACAACTCATTATCAGTGAATGGTTGACCGATTTGGCGATGTGGAACTTTAGACTAGCTTGTTATGAGATTATAGCTCATTATCAGTGAACGGTTGACTGATTCGGCGATCTAGAACCTTAGAATGGCTTGTTATGAGATTACAGCTCATTATCAATGTATGATTGACCGATTTGCAAATCTAGAACCTTAGAATGGCTTGTTATAAGATTATATCTCATTATCAATGTACGATTGACCAATTTGGCGATCTAGAACCTCAGAATAGCTTTTTATGAGATTACAACTCATTATCAATGAACGGTTGACAAATTTAGTTATGTGGAACCTTAGAATAGCTTGTTATAAGATTATAGCTCATTATCAGTGAATGGTTGACTGATTCGACTATCTAGAACCTTAGAATGGCTTGTTATGAGATTACAACTCATTATCAGTGAACGGTTGACCAATTCAGTGATCTAGAACCTCAGAATAGCTTGTTATGAGATTATAGCTCATTATCAACAAACGGTTAACCGATTCGGCGATCTAGAACCTCAGAATGGCTTGTTATGAGATTACAACTCATTATCAGCAAACGATTAACCGATTCGGTGATGTAGAACCTTAGAACAGGTTGTTATGAGATTATAGCTCATTATCAGTGAACTGTTAACCGATTCGATGATCTAGAACCTCAAAATAGCTTGTTATGAGATTATAGCTCATTATCAGTGAATGGTTGACCGATTCGGTGATGTGGAACCTCAGAACGGCTTGTCATGAGATTACAACTCATTATCAGTAAATGATTGACCAATTCGGTGATGTGGAACCTCAGAATAGCTTGTTATAAGATTACAACTCATTATCAGTGAACGGTTGACCGATTTGGCGATCGAGAAACCTTAGAATGGATTGATATGAGATTACAACTCATTATCAGTGAACGATTGACCGATTTGGCGATGTGGAATCTTAGAATAACTTATTATCAGATTACAGCTCATTATCAACAAATGGTTGACCGATTCAGGGATCTAGAACCTCAAAATTGCTTGTTATGAGATTACAGCTCATTATCAATGTACGATTGACCAATTCAGCGATCTAGAACCTCAGAATGGCTTGTTATGAGATTACAACTCATTATTAGTGAATGGTTGACCGATTCGGTGTTGTGGAACCTTAGAATAGATTGTTATGAGATTGTAGCTCATTATCAGTGAATGATTGACCAATTCGGCGATCTAGAAGCTCAAAATAGCTTGTTATGAGATTACAGCTCATTATCAGGGAACGGTTGACCGATTCAGCGATGTGGAACCTTAAAATAGCTTTTTATGAGATTACAGCTCATTATCAGTGAATAGTTGACCAATTCAGCGATCTAGAACCTCAGAATGGCTTGTCATGAGATTACAACTCATTATCAGTGAATGGTTGACCGATTCGGTGATGTGGAACTTTAGAAGAGCTTGTTATGAGGTTACAGCTCATTATCAGTGAATGGTTGACCAATTTGGCGATCTAGAACCTCAGAATGGCTTGTTATGAGATTATAGCTCATTATCAATGTACGATTGACCAATTCAGTGATATAAAACCTCAGAATGGCTTGTTATGAGATTACAACTCATTATCAATATACGATTGATCGATTCAGCGACGTGGAACCTCAAAACAACTTGTTATGAGATTATAGCTCATTATCAGTGAACAGTTGACCGATTCGGCGATCTAGAACCTCAGAATGGCTTGTTATGAGATTACAGCTCATTATCAATGTATGATTGACTAATTCAGAGATCTAGAACCTTAAAATAGCTTGTTATGAGATTACAACTCATTATCAATGAACGGTTGACCGATTCAACAATGTGGAACCTCAGAATAGCTTGTTATTAGATTACAGCTCATTATCAGTGAACGGTTCATCGATTCGGCGATCTAGAACCTCAGAATGGCTTGTTATGAGATTGTAGCTCATTATCAGCGAATGGTTGACTGATTTGACAATGTGGAACCTCAGAACATCTTGTTATGATATTACATCTCATTATTAGCGAACAGTTGACCGATTCGGTGATCTAGAACCTCAGAATGACTTGTTATGAGATTACAACTCATTATCAACGAACAATTGACCGATTCGGCGATGTGGAACCTCAGAATAGCTTGTCATGAGATTATAGCTCATTATCAGCGAATGGTTGAACGATTCGGTGATCTAGAACCTTAGAACGGCTTGTTATGAGATTACAACTCATTATCAACGTATGATTGATTAATTCAGCAATCTAGAACCTCAAAATGGCTTTTTATGAGATTATAGCTCATTATCAATGTATGATTGACTGATTCGGCGATCTAGAACCTCAAAACGGCTTGTTATGAGATTATAACTCATTATCAGTGAACTGTTGACCGATTCGGCAATGTGGAACCTCAAAATAGCTTGTTATGAGATTACAGCTCATAATCAATGAATGGTTGACCGATTCGGTGATCTAGAACCTCAGAACAGCTTGTTATGAGATTACAACTCATTATCAGTGAACCGTTGACCAATTCAGCGATATGGAACCTTAGAACATCTTGTTATGAGATTACAGCTCATTATCAGTGAATGGTTGACTGATTTGGTGATCTAGAACCTCAAAATGGCTTGTTATGAGATTACAGCTCATTATCAGTGAACAGTTGACTGATTCAGCGATGTAGAACCTCAAAATAGCTTGTTATGAGATTACAACTCATTATCAATGAATGATTGACTGATTCGGTGATGTGGAACCTCAAAATAGCTTGTTATGAGATTGCAGCTCATTATCAGCGAATGGTTGACTGATTTGGCGATCTAGAACCTCAGAATGGCTTGTTATGAGATTACAACTCATTATCAGTGAACGGTTGATGGATTTGGCAATGTGGAACCTTAGAATAGCTTGTTATGAGATTACAGCTCATTATCTGTGAATGGTTGACCGATTCGGCAATCTAGAACCTTAGAATGGCTTGTTATAAGATTACAGCTCATTATCAATGTACGATTGACCGATTCGGTGATCTCAAACCTTAGAATAGCTTGTCATGAGATTACAACTTATTATCAGTGAACGGTTGACCGATTCGGTGATGTGGAGCCTCAGAATAGCTTGTTATAAGATTATAGCTCATTATCAGCGAACACTTGACCGATTCGGTGATCTAGAACCTCAGAACGGCTTGTTATAAGATTACAGCTCATTATTAGTGAACAACTGAGCGATTCTACGATGTAGAACCTCAGAAGAGCTTGTTATGAGATTATAGCTCATTATCAGTGAACGATTGACCGATTCGGCCATCTAGAACCTTAAAATAGCTTGTTATGAGATTACAACTCATTATCAGTGAACGGTTGACTGATTCGGTGATGTGAAACCTTAGAATAGCTTGTTATGATGTTACAGCTCATTATCAGTGAACGGTTGACCGATTCAGCAATCTAGAACCTCAGAATGGCTTGTTATGAGATTACAGCTCATTATCAATGTACGATTGACCGATTCAGCGATCTAGAACCTTAGAATGGCTTGTTATGAGATTATAGCTCATTATCAATGTACAATTGACTAATTCAGTGAATGTGGAACCTCAGAATAGCTTGTTAGGAGATTACAGCTCATTATCAGTGAACGGGTTATTGATTCAGTGATCTAGAACCTCAGAATGACTTGTTATGAGATTACAACTCATTATCAGTGAACGGTTGAGCGATTCAGTGATGTGGAACCTCAGAACAGCTTGTTATGAGATTACAACTCATTATCAGCGAACGGTTGACCGATTGAGCGATCTAGAACCTCAGAACAACTTGTTATGAGATTACAGCTCATTATCAATGTACGATTGACTGATTCAGCAATCTAGAACCTTAGAACGGCTTGTTATGAGATTACAACTCATTATCAATGTACAATTTGACCAATTTGGCCATCTAGAACCTTTGAAAAGCTTGTTATGAGATTACAACTCATTATCAGTGAATGGTTGACCGAATCGGTGATGTAGAACCTCAAAACAGCTTGTTATGAGATTACAGCTCATTATCAGCGAACAGTTGACCAATTTGGAGATCTAGAACCTCAGAATGGCTTGTTATGAGATTACAACTCATTCTCAGTGAATGGTTGACTAATTCCGCAATGTGAAACCTCAGAATAGCTTGTTATAAGATAACATCTCATTATTAGTGAACGGTTGACCAATTCGGTGATCTAGAACCTCAGAATGGCTTGTTATGAGATTATAGCTCATTATCAATAAACGGTTGACCGATTCAGTGATGTGGAAAGTCAAAATAGTTTTTTATGAGATTACAACTTATTATTAGTGAACAATTGACCGATTCGGTGATGTGGACCTCACAACTACTTGTTATGAGATTATAGCTTATTATCAGCGAACAGTTGACCGATTAGGTGATGTAGAACCTCAGAATGGCTTGTTATGAGATTACAACTCATCATTTGCAAAGGGTTGACCGATTTGGCGATGTGGAACCTCAGAACAGCTTGTTATGACATTAGAGCTCATTATTAGTGAATGGTTGACCGATTCGGTAATCTAGAACCTCAGAATGACTTGTTATGAGATTACAACTCATTATTAATGTATGATTAACTAATTCAGTGATCTAGAACCTCAGAATGGCTTGTTATAAGATTACAACTTATTATCAGTGAATGATTGACCGATTCGGCGATGTGGAACCTCATAACAACTTGTTATGAGATTACAGCTCATTATCAATGAACGGTTGATCGATTTGGTGATCTAGAATCTCAGAATGGCTTGTTATGAGATTACAGCTCATTATCAGTGAATGGTTTACTGATTCGGTGATGTGGAACCTCAGAATAGCTTGTTATGAGATTACAGCTCATTATCAGTGAATGGTTGACCGATTCAATGATCTAGAACCTCAAAATAGCTTGTTATGAGATTACAACTCATTATCAGTGAACGGTTGACCGATTCGACAATGTGGAACCTCAGAACAACTTCTTATGAGGTTATAGCTCATTATCAGCAAACCGTTGATCGATTCGGCGATCTAGAACCTCAAAATGGCTTGTTATGAGATTATAGCTCATTATCAATGTACGATTGACCGATTCAGTGATCTAAAACCTCAGAATGGCTTGTTATGAGATTGCAGCTCATTATCAATGTACGATTGACCAATTTGGCAATGTGGAACCTTAGAATAGCTTGTTATGAGATTACAGCTCATTATCAGTGAACGGTTTACCGATTCAGCGATCTAGAACCTTAGAATGGCTTGTTATGAGATTAAAACTCATTATCAATGTATGATTGATTAATTCGGTGACCTAGAACCTCATAAGGGCTTGTTATGAGATTACAGCTCATTATCAATGTACGATTGACCGATTCAGCGATCTAGAACCTCAAGATAGCTTGTTATGAGATTACAACTCATTATCAGCGAACGGTTGACCGATTTAGCGATGTAGAACCTCAGAACAACTTGTTATGGGATAGCTCATTATTAGTGAACGGTTGATCAATTCAGTGATCTAGAACCTCAGAATGGCTTGTTATGAGATTATAGCTCACTATGAGTGAACTGTTGACCGATTCGGTGATGTGGAACCTTAGAACATCTTATTATTAGATTACAGGTCATTATCAGTGAACGATTGATCGATTCAGTGATCTAGAACCTCAGAATGGCTTGTTATGAGATGAAAACTCATTATCAGTGAATGATTGACTAATTTGGCGCTATGGAACCTTAGAACAACTTGTAATGAGATTACAACTCATTATCAGTGAACGGTTGACTGATTCGGTGATCTAGAACCTTAGAATAGCTTGTTATGAGATTACAGCTCATTATCAATGTACGATTGACCGATTCAGCAATCTAGAACCTCAGAATGGCTTGTTATGAGATTACAACTCATTATCAGTGAACGGTTGACTGATTCGGCCTTCTAGAACCTCAAAATAGTTTGTTATGAAATTACAGCTCATTATCAATGTACGATTGACCAATTCAGTAATCTAGAACCTCAGAACGACTTGTTATGAGATTACAACTCATTATCAATGAGCGGTTGACCAATTTAGTGATGTGGAACCTCAGAATAGCTTGTTATGAGATTATAGCTCATTATCAGTGAATGGTTGACCGATTCAGAGATCTATAACCTCAGAATGGCTTGTTATGAGATTACAACTCATTATCAGTGAACGGTTGTCTGATTCGGCGATGTGGAACCTCAGAATAGCTTGTTATGAGATTACAGCTCATTATCAGTGAACGGTTGACCGATTTGGCAATGTAGAACCTCAGAATGGCATGTTATGAGATTACAGCTCATTATCAGTGAATGGTTGACCGATTTGGTGATCTAGAACCTCAGAATGGCTTGTTATGAGATTATAGCTCATTATCAATGTACGATTAACCGATTTAGTGATCTAGAACCTCAGAATAGCTTGTTATGAGATTACAACTCATTATCAGTGAATGGTTGACTGATTCGGCAATGTGGAACCTCAAAATAGCTTGTTATGAGATTACAACTCATTATCAGTGAACGGTTGACCATTTCAGCGATCTAGAACCTCAGAATGAATTGTTATCAGATTACAACTCATTATTAGTGAACAGTTTACCGATTCGGCGATGTGGAACCTGAGAATAGCTTGTTATGAGATTATAACTCATTATCAGGGAATGGTTGATCGATTTAGTGATGTGGAACCTCAGAATAGCTTGTTATAAGGTTACAACTCATTATTAGCGAACGGTTGACTGATTCAGCAAGCTAGAACCTCAGAATGGCTTGTTATGAGATTACAGCTCATTATTATGTACGATTGATCGATTCAGCGATCTAGAACCTCAGAATGGCTTGTTATGAGATTATAGCTCATTATCAATGTACGATTGACCGATTTGGCAATGTGGAACCTTAGAACAACTTGTTATGAGATTACAACTCATTATCAGTGAACAGTTGACCAATTTGGTGATCTAGAACCTCAGAATAGCTTGTTATGAGATTATAGCTCATTATTAGTGAACGGTTGACCGATTCGGTGATGTGGAACCTTAGAATGGCTTGTTATGAGATTACAACTCATTATCAATGAATGATTGACCGATTTAGCGATATGGAACCTCAGAACAGCTTGTTGTGAGATTACAGCTCATTATCAGCGAATGGTTGACCAATTTGGTGATCTAGAACCTCAGAATGGCTTGTTATGAGATTACAACTCATTATCAATGAACAATTGACCAATTTGATGATGTGGAACCTTAGAACAACTTATTATGAGGTTACAACTCATTATCAGTGAACGGTTGGCTGATTCAGCGATCTAGAACCTTAGAATGGCTTGTTATGAGATTATAGCTCATTGTCAATGTACGATTGACTGATTTGGTGATCTAGAACCTCAAAATGGCTTGTTATGTGATTACAACTCATTATCAGTGAACGGTTGACCGATTCAGTGATGTGAAACCTCAGAAGAGCTTGTTATGAGATTATAGCTCATTATCAGTGAATGGTTGACCGATTCGACGATCTAGAACCTCAGAATGGCTTGTTATGAGATTACAGCTCATTATCAATGTATGATTGACCGATTCGGCAATCTAAAACCTTAGAATGGATTGTTATGAGATTACAGCTCATTATCAATATATGAATGACTGATTTGGCGATCTAAAACCTCAGAATAGCTTTTTATGAGATTACAACTCATTATCATTGAATGGTTAACCGATTTGCTGATGTGGAACCTCAAAATAGCTTGTGATGAGATTACAAGTCATTATCAGTGAATGGTTGACCGATTCGGCGATCTAGAACCTCAGAATGATTCTGCGATGTGGAACCTCAGAATAGCTTGTTATAAGATTAAAGCTCATTATCAGTGAACGGTTGGCCAATTCAGTGATCTAGAACCTCAGAATGGCTTGTTATGAGATTACAACTCATTATTCAGCGATCTAGAACCTTGGAATGACTTGTTACGAGATTACAACTCATTATCAGTGAATGGTTGACCGATTCAGTGATGTGGAACCTCAGAATTGTTATGAGGTTACAGCTCATTATCAGCAAATGGTTGACCGATTCAGCGATCTAGAACCTCAGAATGGCTTGTTATGAGATTACAGCTCATTATCAATATACGATTGACCGATTCAGTGATCTAGAACCTTAGAATGGCTTGTTATGAGATTACAGCTCATTATCAATGTACGATTGACCGATTCAACGATGTGGAACCTCAGAACAGCTTGTTATGAGATTATAATTCATTATTAGCAAATGGTTGACCGATTCAGTGATCTAGAACCTCAAAATTGCTTGTTATGAGATTACAACTCATTATCAGTGAATGGTTGACCGATTCGATGATCTAAAACCTCAGAATGGCTTATTATGAGATTACAGCTCATTATCAGTGAACGATTGACCAATTCAGTGATTTGGAACCTCAGAACAACTTGTTATTAGATTACAGCTCATTATCAGCGAACGAATGACCGATTCAACAATCTAGAACCTCAGAACGGCTTGTTATGCGATTACAACTCATTATTAGCGAACGGTTGACTGGTTTGGCGATGTGGAACATTAGAATAGCTTGTTATGAGGTTATAGCTCATTATCAGTGAACGGTTGACCGATTCGGCAATCTAGAACCTCAGAATGGCTTGTTATGAGATTACAGCTCATTATCAATGTATGATTGACCGATTCGGCGATCTAGAACCTCAGAATGGCTTGTTATGAGATTACAACTCATTATCAGCAAACGGTTGACTGATTTGGCAATGTGGAACCTCAGAACAGCTTGTTATGAGATTACAACTCATTATCAGTTAACGGTTGACCGATTTGGCAAACTAGAACCTCAGAATGGCTTCTTATGAGATTACAACTCATTATTAGTGAACAGTTGACCGATTCAATGATTTGGAACCTCAGAATAGCTTGTTATGAGATTACAGCTCATTATTAGCAAATGATTGACCGATTCGGCAATCTAGAACCTCAAAACGGCTTGTTATGAGATTACAACTCATTATTAGTAAACGGTTGACCGATTCGGTGATCTAAAATCTCAAAATGGCTTGTTATGAGATTACAGCTCATTATCAATGTACGATTGACCGATTCGGTGATCTAAAACCTTAGAACGGCTTGTTATGAGATTACAGCTCATTATCAATGTACGATTGACCGATTCAGCAATCTAGAACCTCAGAACGGCTTGTTATGAGATTACAGGTCATTATCAATGTACGATTGACCGATTCAACAATCTCGAACCTCAAATGGCTTGTTATGAGATTACAAATCATTATCAGTGAACAGTTTACCGATTCAACGATGTGGAACCTCAGAATAGCTTGTTATAAGATTACATCTCATTATCAGTGAACGATTGGCTGATTCAGTGATCTAGAACCTCATAACAGCTTGTTATGAGATTACAACACATTATTAGCAAATAGTTGACCGATTCGGTGATGTGGAACCTCAGAACAACTTGTTATGAGATTATAGCTCATTATCAGTGAACGGTTGATCGATTGGTGATCTAGAACCTTAGAATGGCTTTTTATGAGATTACAGCTCATTATTAGTGAATAATTGACCGATTCGGCAATGTGGAACCTCAGAATGGCTTGTTATGAGATTACAACTCATTATCAGCGAACAATTGACCGATTTGGAGATCTAGAACCTCATAACGGCTTGTTATGAGATTACAACTCATTATCAACCTTAGAATAACTTGTTATGAGATTACAGGTCATTATCAGTGAACGGTTGACTAATTCAGTGATCTAGAACCTCATAATGGCTTGTTATGAGATTACAAATCATTATCAAGGAACGGTTGACCGATTCAGTGATGTGGAACCTCAGAATAGCTTGTTATGAGATTACAGCTCATTATTAGTGAATGGTTGACCGATTCGGTGATCTAGAACCTCAAAATGGGTTGTTATGAGATTACAGCTCATTATTAGTGAACAGTTGACCGATTCGGTGATGTGGAACCTCAGAATGGCTTGTTATGAGATTATAACTCATTATCAGTGAATGATTAACCGATTCGGTAATGTGGAACCTCAGAAAAGTTTGTTATGAGAGTACAGCTCATTATCAGTAAACAATTGACCAATTCGGCGATCTAGAACCTCAGAACAGCTTGTTATGAGATTACAACTCACTATCAGCAAACGGTTGACCGATTCAGTGATGTGGAACCTCATAACAACTTGTTATGAGATTACAGCTCATTATTAGTGAATAATTGACCGATTCAGCGATCTAGAACCTTAGAATGGATTTTTATGAGATTACAGCTCATTATTAATGTACGATTGACCAATTTGGTGATCTACAACCTCAAAATGGCTTGTTATGAGATTACAACTCATTATCAGTGAATGGTTGACCGAGTCAGTGATGTGGAACCTCAGAATAGCTTGTTATGAGATTACAGCTCATTATCAGTGAACGGTTGACTGATTCAGTGATCTAGAAACTTAGAACATCTTGTTATGAGATTACAGCTCATTATCAGTGAATGGTTGACCGATTCAGTGATGTGCAACCTCAGAATAGCTTGTTATGAGATTACAGCTCATTATTAGTGAACGGTTGACCGATTCAGCGATCTAGAACCTCAAAATGGCTTGTTATGAGATTACAACTCATTATCAGTGAATGGTTGATCGATTCGGCAATCTAAAACCTCAGAATGGCTTGTTATGAGATTACAGCTCATTATTAATGTACGATTGACCGATTCAGCGATCTAGAACCTCAGAATGGCTTGTTATGAGATTATAGCTCATTATCAATGTATGATCGACTGATTCAGTGACGTGGAACCTTAGAATAGCTTGTCATGAGATTATAGCTCATTATCAGTGAAAAATTGATCGATTCAGTGATCTAGAACCTCAGAACAGCTTGTTATGAGATTACAGCTCATTATCAGTGAACAGTTAACCAATTCAGTGATGTGGAATCTCAGAATGACTTGTTATGAAATTACAACTCATTATCAGCGAATGATTGACTGAGTTGGTGATGTGGAACCTTAGAACAACTTTTTATGAGTATACAGCTCATTATCAGTGAACAGTTGACCGATTCAGTGATCTAGAACCTCAGAATGACTTGTTATGAGATTACAATTCATTATTAGCAAACAGTTGACCGATTAAGCAATCTAAAACCTCAGAATGACTTGATATAAGATTATAGCTCATTATCAATGTACGATTGACTGATTTGGCGATCTAGAACCTCATAATGGCTTGTTATGGAATACAACTCATTATCAGCGAATGGTTGACCGATTTGGAGATGTGGAACCTTAGAACAACTTGTTATGAGATTACAACTTATTATCAGTGAACGGTTGACTGATTTGGTGATCTAGAACCTGAGAATGGCTTGTTATGAGATTACAGGTCATTATCAATGTACGATTGATTGATTTAGTGATCTAGAACCTCAGAATGGCTTGTTATGAGATTACAACTCATTATCAGTGAATGGTTGACTGATTTGGTGATGTGGAACCTCATAACAGCTAGTTATGAGATTACAGCTTATTATCAGTGAACGGTTGACCGATTCAGCGATCTAGAACCTCAAAATGGCTTGTTATGATATTACAACTCATTATAAATGAATGGTTGACTGATTCAACAGTATGGAACCTCAGAACATCTTGTTATGAGATTATACCTCATTATCAGTGAATGGTTGACTGATTCGGTGATCTAGAACCTCAAAATGGTTTGTTATGAGATTACAACTCATTATCAGCAAATGGTTGACAGATTTAGTGATGTGCGACCTCAAAATAGCTTGTTATGAGATTACAACTCATTATCAGTGAATGGTTGACCGATTCAGTGATCTAGAACCTCAAAATGGCTTGTTATGAGATTATAACTCATTATCAGCAAACGGTTGATCATTCCGGTGATCTAGAACCTCACAATAGCTTGTTATAAGATTACAGTTCATTATCAGTGAATGGTTGACCGATTCGGCAATCTAGTACCTCAGAATGGCTTGTTATGAGATTACAACTCATTATCAATGAGTGGTTGACCGATTCGGCGATTGGGAACCTCAAAATAGCTTGTTATGAGATTACAGCTCATTATCAATGAACAGTTGAGCTATTCGGTGATCTAGAACCTCAGAATGGCTTGTTATGAGATTACAGCTCATTATCAATGTATGATTGACTGATTCAGCAATCTAGAACCTCAAAAAGGCTTGTTATGAGATTCCAACTCATTATCAGCGAACGGTTGACCGATTCAGCGATGTGGAAGCTCAGAAAAGCTTGTTATGAGATTACAGCTCATTATCAGTGAAAGGTTGACCGATTTGGTGATCTAGAACCTCAGAATGGCTTGTTATGAGATTACAGCTCATTATCAGTGAATGGTTGACTGATTCGATAATGTAGAACCTCAAAAGAGCTTGTTATGAGATTACAACGCATTGTCAGTGAATGGTTGACTGATTCAGTGATCTAGAACCTCAGAATGGCTTGTTATGAGATTACAACATATTATCAGTGAACGGTTGACCGATTCAGTGATGTAGAACCTCAGAATAGCTTGTTATGAGATTACAGCTCATTATTAGCTAACGGTTGACTGATTCGGTTATCTACAACATTAGAATGGCTTGTTATGAGATTACAAGTCATTATCAGTGAACAGTTGATAGATTTGGTGATGTGGAACCTCAGAATGGCTTGTTATGAGATTACAACTCATTATCAGTGAATGATTGACTGATTCGGTGATGTGGAACCTCAGAATAGCTTGTTATGAGATTACACCTCATTATTAGCAAACGGTTGACCAATTCGGTGATCTAGAATATCAAAATAGCTTGTTATGAGATTACAACTCATTATCAGTGAATAGTTGACCGATTCGGCAATGTGGAAACTCATAACAACTTGTTATGAGGTTACAGCTCATTATCAGTAAACGGTTGATCGATTCGGTGATCTAGAACCTCAGAATGGCTTCTTATGAGATTATAGCTCATTATGAATGTACGATTGACCAATTCAGTGACCTGGAACTTCAAAATGGCTTATTATGAGATTACAACTCATTATCAGTGAACGGTTGACTGATTAAGCAATGTGGAACCTCAGAACAACTTGTTATGAGTTTACAGCTCATTATCAGTGAATGGTTGACCGATTTGGTGATCTAGAACCTTAGAATGGCTTGTTATGAGATTACAACTCATTATCAGTGAGTGGTTGACCGATTTGGTGATGTGGAACCTTAGAACAACTTGTTATAAGATTACAGCTCATTATCAATGAACGGTTGATTGATTCGGCGATCTAGAACCTTAGAATGGCTTGTTATGAGATTATAACTCATTATCAGCAAATAGTTGATTGATTCGGTGATCTGGAACCTCAAAATAGCTTGTTATGAGGTTACAACTCATTATCAGTGAACGGTTGACTGATTCAGTGATCTAGAACCTCATAATGGCTTGTTATGAGATTATAGCTCATTATCAATGTACGATTGACCGATTCGGCGATCTAGAACCCCATAATGGCTTGTTATGAGATTACAACTCATTATCAATATATGATTGACCGATTCGGTGATGTGGAACCTCAGAATAGCTTGTTATAAGATTACAACTCATTATCAATGAATGGTTGACCGATTCGGCGATCTAGAACCTTAGAATGGCTTGTTATGAGATTACAGCTCACTATCAGTGAAGGGTTGACCGAATCGGCGATGTGGAAGCTTAGAATGGCTTGTTAAGAGATTACAACTCATAATCAACAAATGATTGACCGATTTAGTGATGTGGAAACTCAGAATAGCTTGTTATGAGATTTTAGCTCATTATCAGTGAACGGTTGACCAATTCGGAATCTAGAACCTCAGAATAGCTTGTTATGAGATTACAACTCATTATCAGTGAATGGTTGACCGATTCAGCGATTTAGAACCTTAGAATAGCTTGTTATGAGGTTACAGCTCATTATCAGTGAATGGTTGACCGATTCGGCGATCTAGAACCTCAGAATGAGTTGTTATGAGATTACAACTCATTATCAATGTACGATTGACCGATTTGGCAATCTAGAAGCTGAGAAAGGCTTGTTATGAGATTACAACTCATTATCAGTGAATGATTGACCAATTTGGTGATGTGGAACCTCAGAACACCTTGTTATGAGATTACAGCTCATTATTAGTGAATGATTGACTGATTCATTGATCTAGAACTTTAGAATGGCTTGTTATGAGATTACAGCTCATTATCAATGTAGGATTGACCAATTTGGTGATCTAGAACCTTAGAATGGCTTGTTATGAGATTATAGCTCATTATCAATGTATGATTAATTGATTCAGTGATCTAGAACCTCAGAACAGCTTGTTATGAGATTACAACTCATTATCAGTGAATGGTTAACCGATTTAGCGATGTGGAATCTCAGAATAGCTTGTTATGAGATTACAGGTCATTATCAGTGAATGATTGATCGATTCAATGATCTAGAAACTCAGAATGACTTGTTATGAGATTATAGATCATTATTAGTGAATGGTTGACTGATTGGGCGATGTCAAACCTCAGAACATCTTGTTATGAGATGACAACTCATTATCAACAAACGGTTGACCAATTTGATAATCTAGAACCTCAGAATGGCTTGTTATGAGATTACAACTCATTATCAGTGAATGGTTGACCAATTCATCAATGTGGAACTGTAGAAGAGCTTATTATGAGATTACAGCTCATTATTAGCGAATGGTTGACCGATTCAGCAATCTAGAACCTCAGAATGGTTTGTTATGAGATTATAGCTCATTATAAATATATGATTGACCGATTCAGTAATCAAGAACCTCAGAATGGCTTGTTATGAGATTACAGCTCATTATCAATGTAGGATTGACCGATTCAGCGATCTAGAACGTCAAAATGGCTTGTTATGACTATACAACTCATTATCAGTAAATGCTTGACCTATTCATGATGTGGAACCCAGAACATCTTGTTATGAGATTATAGCTCATTATCAGTGAATGGTTGACCGATTCGATGATCTAGAACCTCAGAATGGCTTGTTATGAGATTACAACTCATTATCAGTGAACGGTTAACCGATTCAATGATGTGGAACCTTAGAACAACTTGTTATGAGATTACATCTTATTATTAGCAAACAGTTGACCGATTTGATGATCTAGAACCTTAGAATGGCTTGTTATGAGATTATAGCTCATTATCAGTGAATGGTTGACTAATTCGGCGATGTGTTAACTCAGAATAGGTTGTTATGAGATTATAGCTCATTATCAATGAACGATTGACCGATTCGATAATCTAGAACCTCAGAATGGATTGTAATGAGATTATAGCTCATTATCAATGTATGATTGACCGATTCGGTGATCTAGAACCTTAGAATGGCTTGTTATGAGATTACAACTCATTATCAGTGAACGGTTGACTAATTTGGCGATGTGGAACCTCAGAATAGCTTGTTATGAGATTATAGCTCATTATCAGTGAACGGTTGACTGATTTAGCGATCTAGAACCTCAGAATGGCTTGTTATGAGATTATAGCTCATTATCAGTGAACGGTTTACTGATTTGGTGATGTGGAACCTCAGAATAGCTTGTTATGAGATTACAGCTCATTATTAGAGAACGATTGACTAATTCGGAGATCTAGAACCTTAAAATGGCTTGTTATGAGATTACAACTCATTATCAGTGAACAGTTGACTAATTCGGCGATCTAAAACCTCAAAATGGCTTGTTATGAGATTACATATCATTATCAATCTACGATTGACCGATTCGGCGATCTAGAGCCTCACAATGACTTGTTATGAGATTACAGCTCATTATCAATTTACGATTGACTAATTCAGCAATTTAGAACCTCAGAACGGCTTGTTATGAGATTACAGCTCATTATCAATGTACGATTGACCGATTTGGTGATCTAGAACCTTAGAACAACTTGTTATGAGATTACAACTTATTATCAATGAATGGTTGACCGATTTGGCAATGTGGAACCTCAGAATAGCTTGTTATGAGATTACAGCTCATTGTTAGTGAAAGGCTGACTGATTTAGTGATCTAGAATCTCAGAACGGCTTGTTATGAGATTATAGCTCATTATCAGTGAATGGTTGACTGATTCGACAATGTGGAACCTCAAAATAGCTTGTTATGAGATTACAGCTCATTATCAGTGAATGGTTGACTGATTCGGCAATGTGGAACCTCAGAACATCTCGTTATGAGATTACAACTAATTATCACCCAATGGTTGATCGATTTGGCAATCTAGAACCTCAGAATGGCTTGTTATGAGATTACAACTCATTATCAGTGAACGGTTGACCGATTCAGTGATGTGGAACCTCAGAATAGCTTGTTATGAGATTACATCTCATTATCAGTGAACGGTTGACTGATTCGGTGAGCTAGAACCTCAGAATAGCTTGTTATGAGATTATAGCTCATTATCAATGTACGATTGACCAATTCAGCAATCTAGAACCTTAGAACAACTTGTTATGAGATTATAGCTCATTATCAGTGAATGGTTGACCGATTCGGTGATGTGGAACCTCAGAACAACTTGTTATGAGATTACAGCTCATTATTAGTGAACGGTTGACCGATTCAGTGATCTAGAACCTTAGAATGACTTGTTATGAGATTAAAACTCATTATCAATGAATGATTTACTGATTCAGTGATGTGGAACCTCAGAATAGCTTGTTATGAGATTATAGCTCATTATTAATGAACGGTTGACCGATTCGGCGATGTGGAACCTTAGAATAGCTTGTTATGAGGTTACAGCTCATTATCAATGAATGGTTGACCGATTTGGCGATCTAGAACCTTAGAATGGCTTATTATGAGATTACAACTCATTATCAATGTACGATTGACCGATTCGATGATCTAGAACCTCAGAATAGCTTGTTATGAGATTACAACTCATTATCAGTGAATAGTTGACCGATTTAGCGATGTGGAACCTTAGAATAGCTTATGAGATTATAGCTCATTATCAGTGAACTGTTGATCGATTCGATGATCTAGAACCTTAGAACAACTTGTTATGAGATTACAGCTCATTATTAATCTATGATTGAATGATTCAATGATCTAGAACCTAAGAATGGCTTGTTATGAGATTACAGCTCATTATCAATGTATAATTAACCAATTCGACGATCTAAAACCTCAGAATAGCTTGTTATAAGATTACAACTTATTATCAGCAAATGGTTGACCAATTTTGTGATGTGGAACCTCAGAGCAGCTTATTATGAGATTAAAGCTCATTATCAATGAACGGTTGACCGATTCGGTGATCTAGAACCTCAAAATGGCTTATTATGAGATTACAACTCATTATCAGTGAACAATTGACTTATTCGGCAATGTGAAACCTCAGAACATCTTGTTATGAGATTACAGCACATTATCAGTGAATGATTGACCGATTCAGAGATCTAGAACCTTAGAATGGCTTGTTATGAGATTAAAACTTATTATCAGTAAACAGTTGACCAATTCGGCGATGTGGAACCTTAGAACAGCTTGTTATGAGATTATAGCTTATTATTAGCGAACGGCTGACCGATTTGGCAATCTAGAACCTCAGAATAGCTTATTATGAGATTATAGCTCATTATCAATATTTGATTGACCGATTTGACAATCCAAAACCCCAAAATGGCTTATTATGAGATTACAGCTCATTATCAATGTACGATTGACTGATTTAGCAATCTAGAACTTCAAAATAGCTTGTTATGATATTACAACTAATTATCAGTGAACGGTTGATGGATTCAGCTATGCGGAACCACTGAATAGCTTGTTATGAGATTACAGCTCATTATCAATGAATGGTTGACCGATTCCATGATCTAGAACCTCAGAACGGCTTATTATGAGATTACAACTCATTATCAGTGAATGGTTGATCGATTCAGTAATGTGGAACCTTAGTGTACGCCTCTCTCCGGTTTCCCACAGCTTTCCAAGGGCTGGGGTTAGTAGCCAAGGTTCACAAGTGCATGCAAATCTATTAAGCAATAACTACTAAACGAATGATGGAAACGTAAGCAATAAAATGTACAAACAATGAAAAGTAAGACAAATGAATGCAAACCCTTCGAAGCTTGAAGCTTCTATTGTCTCTCTCTACTCCTTCAATAACGCTGTTCTTGATGCTCAGTATTGGCTGGGTAGCGTCTATGACTTGAGAAGTGTCGAGATGTTGATAATTGCAAAGTGTGTGTGTGATCGCAGGATG
>MU225628.1:197195-216542 GCA_018584345.1 Thuja plicata | reverse complement strand
GGAGTTGCTCACACATGTGTGAGCATCCTATTAGTGCTAAAAGGAGTAGGAATCACACTTTAAGTGTGATTAGTGTGTGCTTAAGTGAGGAAGTAGGTTTATTAAGAGGAATAGGTAGAGTAGGGTAAGAATAGGGTAGGTTTCTAGGTAGGATTAATAGGTCTTATTAATTTAATCCAAATTAATTTGAATTAATTGTGGTTTAGAAGAATATTAGAAATGTGGGGGAATAAATAAATTTGAAATTTATTTAAAAGGGATTTATGGAGGGATAATGTTTTAGATAAGATTTAATACATTAAAGTGATAGTATTTAAATTAGATTCAAATACTTAGGAGAATGAATCATATTTAATTAAATAAATTTAATTAAATAGATAGAAGAATATAAAAAATATAATTAATTTAAATTAACTATAATGTTATGGGAATATTAATTAAATTAATATAAGGATGATTTTGGACGTCTACAATGTGGAACCTTAGAATAACTTGTTATGAGATTATAACTCATTATCAGCGAACGATTGACCAATTCGGCGATCTAGAACCTTAGAACAGCTTGTTATGAGATTACAACTCATTATCAGTGAACGGTTGACCGATTTGATGATCTAGAACCTCAAAATAGCTTGTTATGAGATTACAACTCATTATCAGTGAACGGTTGACCAATTTGGCAATCTAGAACCTCATAATGCCTTGTTATGAGATTACAACCATTATCAACGAACGATTGACCGATTCGGCGATGTGGAACCTCAGAACAACTTGTTATGAGATTATAGCTCATTATCAGTGAACGGTTAACCAATTCCATGATCTAGAACCTCATAATGGCATGTTATGATATTATAGCTCATTATCAGTGAATGGTTGACCGATTCAGTGATCTAGAACCTTAAAACAGCTTGTTATGGGAATAAAACTCATTATCAGCGAATGGTTGACCAATTCGGTGATATGAAACCTCAAAATAGCTTGTTATGAGATTACAGCTCATTATCAGCGAACGATTGACCGATTCGGCAATCTAAAACCTCAGAACGGCTTGTTATGAGATTACAGTTCATTATCAATGTATGATTGACTGATTCGGCAATCTAAAACCTCAAAATGGCTTGTTATGAGATTACAACTCATTATCAGCCAACCATTTACTGATTTGGTGATGTGGAACCTCAGAACAACTTGTTATGAGATTATAGCTCATTATCAGCGATCGGTTGACCGATTCGGTGATGTAGAACCTCAAAAGGGCTTGTTATGAGATTACAGCTCATTATCAACAAACGGTTGACCGATTCGGTGATGTGGAACCTTAGAATAGCTTGTTATGAGATTACAGCTCATTATCAGTGAACAATTGACCGATTCAATGATCTAGAACCTTAGAACAGGTTGTTATGAGATTACAACTCATTATCAGCAAACGATTAACTGATTCGGTGATGTGGAATGTCAGAATAACTTATTATGATTTTATAGCTCATTATAGGCAAACGATTGACCGATTCAGTGATCTAGAACCTCAGAATGGCTTGTTATGAGATTACAACTCATTATCAATGTACGATTGACTGATTCGACGATCTAGAACCTCAGAACGGCTTGTTATGAGATTACAAGTCATTATCAGGGAATGATTGACCGATTCAGTGAAGTGGAAACTTAGAACAGCTTGTTATGAGATTACAGCTCATTATCAGTGAATGATTGACCGATTTAGTGATCTAGAACCTCAGAATGAATTTTTATGAGATTACAGCTCATTATCAATGTACGATTGACCGATTCAACGATCTAGAAACTCAGAACGGCTTGTTATGACATTACAGTTCATTATCAATGTACGATTGGCCGATTCAGCGATCTAGAACCTCAAAACAACTTGTTACGAGATTACCATTCATTATCAGCAATTGGTTGACCAATTCAGCGATGTGGAACCTCAGAACAGTTTGTTATGAGATTACAGCTCGTTATTAGCGAATGATTGACCGATTCAATGGTCTAGAACCTCAGAACAACTTATTATGAGATTATAGCTCATTATCAGCAAACGGTTGACCGATTCAGCAATGTGGAACCTCAGAACATCTTGTTATTAGATTAAAGCTCATTATTAGTAAACGGTTGACCGATTCGGTGATCTAGAACCTTAGAATGACTTGTTATGAGATTACAACTCATTATCAGTGAATGGTTGACCGATTCGGTGATGTGGAACCTCAAAACAATTTGTTATGAGATTATAACTCATTATCAGTGAATGGTTGACCAATTCGGTGATCTAGAACCTCAGAATGACTTGTTATGAGATTGCAGCTCATTATCAATGTACGATTGATCAATTTAGTAATCTAGAACCTCAGAATGGCTTGTTATGAGATTATAGCTCATTATCAATGTATGATTGACCAATTTGGTGATCTAGAACCTCAGATTACAACTCATTATCAGTGAATAGTTGACCGATTCGGCGATGTGGAACCTCAAAATAGCTTGTTATGAGATTACAGCTTATTATCAGTGAACAGTTGACCGATTCAGCAATTTAGAACCCTAGAACGGCTTGTTATAAGATTACAACTCATTATCAGCAAACAGTTGACCGATTTGGTGATGTGGAACCTCAGAACAACTTGTTATGAGATTACAGCTCATTATTAGCGAATGGTTGACCAAATCGATGATCTAGAACCTTAGAATGACTTGTTATGAGATTACAACTCATTATCAACAAATTGTTGACTGATTCAGTGTTGTGGAACCTTAGAATAGCTTGTTATGAAATTATAGCTCATTATTAGTGAATGATTGACTGATTCGATGATCTAGAACCTCATAACAGCTTGTTATGAGATTACAGCTCATTATTAGAGAACAATTGATAGATTCAGTGATGTGGAACCTCAGAACGGCTTGTTATGAGATTACAACTGATTATCAGCGAACGATTGACCGATTCAGCGATGTGGAACCTCAGAACAGCTTGTTATGAGATTAAAGCTTATTATCAGCGAACGGTTGACTGATTCAGATATCTAGAACCTTAGAATAGCTTGTTATGACATTACAACTCATTATCAGTGAACAATTGACCGATTCGGCGATGTGGAACCTCAGAATAGCTTGTTATGAGATTACAGCTCATTATCAGCCAATGGTTGACCGATTCGGTGATCTAGAACCTTAGAACAGTTTGTTATGAGATTACAGCTCATTATCAATGTACGATTGACCGATTCAGTGATCTAGAACCTCTAAATGGCTTGTTATAAGATTATAACTCATTATCAATGAACGGTTGATCGATTCGGTGATGTGGAACCTCAGAACAACTTTTATGAGATTATAACTCATTATCTGTGAACGGTTGACCGATTCAGCAATCTAGAACCTCAAAACTGGTTGTTATGAGATTACAGCTCATTATAAATGAATGGTTGACTGATTCAGTGATGTAGAACCTCAGAACAACTTGTTGTGAGGTTACAACTCATTATCAGTGAACGGTTGACCGATTCGGTGATCTAGAACCTCAGAAAGCTGTGTTATGAGATTACAACTCATTATCAGTGAATGGTTGACCGATTCAGTGATATAGAACCTCAGAATGGCTAGTTATGAGATTACAACTCATTATCAGGGAACGGTTGACTGATTCAGCGATGTGGAACCTCATAACAGCTTGTTATGAGATTACAGCTCACTATCAATGAATGGTTGACCGATTCAGCGATCTAGAACCTCAAAATGGGTTGTTATGAGATTACAGCTCATTATCAATGTATGATTGACCAATTTGGAAATCTAGAACCTCAGAATAGCTTGTTATGAGATTACAGCTCATTATCATCAATGTACGATTAACCGATTCAGTGATCTAGAACCTCAGAATGGCTTGTTATGAGATTACAACTCATTATCAGTGAACGACTGACCGATTCAGCGATGTGGAAACTCATAATAGCTTTTTATGTGATTATAACTTATTATTAGTGAACGGTTGACCGATTTGGCAACCTAGAACGTCAGAACGGCTTGTTATGAGATTATAACTCATTATCAGTGAATAGTTGACCGATTCAGCAATGTGGAACCTTAGAACAGCTTGTCATGAGATTATAGCTCATTATCAGTGAATGATTGACATATTTGGCAATTTAGAAGCTTAGAATGGCTTGTTATGAGATTATAGCTTATTATCAGTGAACGGTTGACCGATTCGGTGATGTGGAACCTCAAAATAGCTTGTTATGAGATTACAACTCATTATTAGTGAACGGTTGACCAATTTGGTGATCTAGAACCTTAGAATGACTTATTATGAGATTACAACTCATTATCAGTGAATGGTTGACTAATTTGGTGATCTAGAACCTCAAAATAGCTTGTTATGAGATTATAGCTCATTATCAGTGAACAGTTGACTGATTCGGTGATCTAGAACCTCAGAATGGCTTGTTATGAGATCACAACTCTTTATCAGCAAACGGTTGACTGATTTGGTGATGTGGAACCCTAGAACAACTTGTTATGAGATTACAGCTCATTATCAGCAAACGGTTGAATGATTCATAAATCTAGAACCTCAGAACAACTTGTTATGAGATTACAACTCATTATCAGTGAACGCTTGACCGATTCAGCGATGTGGAACCTTAGAATAGCTTGTTATGAGATTACAGCTCATTATCAATGAGTGGTTGACCAATTTGGTGATCTAGAACCTCAGAATGGCTTGTTATGAGATTACAACTCATTATCAGTGAACATTTGACCGATTCGGCGATGTGGAACCTTAGAATACCTTGTTTTGAGATTACAACTCATTATCAGCAAATGATTGACCGATTCAGTGATCTAGAACCTTAGAATGGCTTTTTATAAGATTACAACTCATTATTAGTGAACGGTTGACCAATTCGGCAATGTGGAACCTCAGAATAGGTTGTTATGAGGTTATAGCTCATTATCAACAAATGGTTGACCGATTCGGCAATCTAGAACCTCAGAATGGCTTGTTATGAGATTACAACTCATTATCAATGTACAATTGATCAATTCGGTGATCTAGAACCTCAGAACAACTTTTTATGAGATTACAACTCATTATCAGCGAACGATTGACCGATTCGGCGATGTGGAACCTTAGAATAGCTTGTTATGAGATTACAACTCATTATCAGTGAATGGTTGACCGATTTGGTGATCTAGAACCTTAGAATGGCTTGTTATGAGATTATAGCTCATTATCAATGTATGATTGACTGATTCGGTGATGTGGAACCTCAGAATAGCTTGTTATGAGATTACAGCTTATTATCAGCAAACGGTTGACCGATTCAGCAATGTGGAACCACAAAACATCTTGTTATGATATTACAGCTTATTATTAGTGAACTGTTGACTAATTTGGCAATCTAGAACCTCAGAATAGCTTGTTATGAGATTACAAATTATTATCAGCAAACATTTGACTGATTTGGTGATGTAGAACCTCAGAACAGCTTGTTATGAGAGTACAGCTCATTATCAGTGAACAGTTGACTAATTCAGCGATATAGAACCTTAGAATAGCTTGTTATAAGATTACAACTCATTATCAGTGACCAGTTGACCGATTCGTTGATGTGCAACCTCAGAATGGCTTGTTATGAGATTACAACTCATTATCAGTGAAGGGTTGACTGATTTAGTGATCTAGAACCTCAGAAAGGCTTGTTATGAGATTATAACTCATTATCAGTGAACGGTTGACCGATTCGGTGATCTAGAACCTCAGAATAGCTTGTTATGAGTTTAGAACTCATTATCAGTGAATGGTTGACTGATTCAGTGATCTAGAACCTTAAAATAGCTTGTTATGAGATTAATACTCAGTAGCAGCAAATAGTTGACCGATTCAGTGATGTGGAACCTTAGAAATACTTGTTATGAGATTACAGCTCATTATTAGTGAACGGTTGACTGATTCGGTGATCTAGAACCTCAGAACGGCTTGTTATAAGATTACAACTCATTATAAGTGAATGGTTGACCGATTTGGCGATGTGGGACCTTAGAACGGCTTGTTATGAGATTACAACTCATTATCAGTGAACGATTGACCGATTCAGCGATATGGAACCTCAAAATAGCTTATTATAAGATTACAGCTCATTATCAGTGAACGGTTGACTGATCCAGCAATCTAGAACCTTAGAACAGCTTGTTATGAGATTACAACTCATTATCAGCGAATGGTTGACCGATTCGGTGATCTAGAACCTTAGAACAACTTGTTATAAGATTAGAACTCATTATCAATGAATACTTGATAGATTCGGTGATCTAGAACCTTAGAAGGGCTTGTTATGATATTACAACTTATTATCAGCGAACGGTTGACCGATTCAGCGATGTGAAATCTGAGAACTACTTGTTATGAGATTACAGCTCATTATCAATAAAGGGTTGACTGATTCGGCAATCTAGAACCTCAGAACAGCTTGTTATGAGATTACAACTCATTATCAGTGAAGGATTGATCGATTCGGTGATCTAGAACCTTAGAATAGCTTGGTATGAGATTAGAACTCATTATCAGCAAATGGTTGACCGATTCGGCAATCTAGAACATTAGAATGACTTGTTATGATATTACAACTTATTAATAGTGAATGGTTGACTGATTCAGTGATGTGGAACCTTAAAACTATGTTTTATGAGATTATAGCTATTTATCAGTGAACGGTTGACCGATTCAATGATCTAGAACCTTAGAACGGCTTGTTATGAGATTACAGCTATTTCTTAGTGAACGGTTGACCGATTCAGTGATGCGGAACCTCAGAACGGCTTGTTATGAGATTACAACTCATTATCAGTGAATGATTGACCGATTTGGTGATGTGGAACCTCAAAATAGCTTGTTATGAGATTACAACTCATTATCAGCGAACGGTTAACTGATTCGGCGATCTAGAACCTCAGAACAGCTTGTTATGAGATTACAACTCATTATCAGTGAACGGTTGACCGATTCGGTGATGTGAAACCTTAGAATAGCTTTTTATGAGATTACAGCTCATTATCAGCGAAGGGTTGACTGATTCGGCGATCTAGAACCTTAGAATAGCTTGTTATGAGATTACAACTCATTATTAGTGAACGGTTGACCGATTTGGCGATGTTGAACCTCAGAATAGATTTTTATGAGATTATAGCTCATTATCAGTGAATGGTTGACTAATTCGGTGATCTAGAACCTCAGAACAGCTTGTTATTAGATTACAGCTCATTATCAATGTACGATTGACCAATTTGGCAATCTAGAACCTTAGAACAACTTGTTATGAGATTACAACTTATTATCAGTGAATGGTTGACCGATTTGGCAATGTGGTACCTCAAAATAGCTTGTTATGAGACTATAGCTCATTATCAGTAAATGGTTGACTGATTCGGTGATCTAGAACCTCAGAATGGCTTGTTATGAGATTATAGCTCATTATTAGTGAATGGTTGAGCGATTCGGTGATGTGGAACATTAGAAAAGCTTGTTATGAGATTAGAGCTCATTATCAGCAAATGGTTGACCGATTTGGTGATCTAGAACCTCAGAATAGCTTGGTATGAGATTATAGCTTATTATCAGCGAACGGTTGACCGATTCGGCGATGTCGAACCTCAGAACAGCTTGTTATGAGGTTACAGCTCATTATCAACAAATGGTTGACTGATTTAGTGATCTAGAACCTCAAAATGGCTTGTTAAGAGATTACAGCTCATTATCAATGTATGATTGACCAATTCAGTGATCTAGAACCTTAGAATGGATTGTTATAAGATTACAACTCATTATCAGTGAATGGTTGACTGATTCAACTATGTGGAACCTCATAATAGCTTGTTATGAGATTACAGCTCATTATCAATGAATGATTGACCATTTCAGTGATCTAGAACCTCAGAATGGCTTGTTATGAGATAACAGCTCATTAACAATGTACGATTGATCAATTCAGTGATCTAGAACCTCAGAACAGCTTCTTATGAGATTACAGCTCATTATCAATGTATGATTGACTAATTCAACAATATAGAACCTCAAAACAACTTGTTATGAGATTACAACTCATTATTAGCGAACGGTTGACCGATTCAGTGATGTGAATTGTTAGAATAGCTTATTATGAGATTACAGCTCATTATAAGTGAATGGTTGACCGATTCAGTGATCTAGAACCTCAGAATGGCTTGTTATGAGATTACAGCTCATTATCGGTGAACAGTTGACTGATTCGGTGATGTGGAACCTCAGAACATCTTGTTATGAGGCTATAGCTTATTATCAGTGAACGATTGACTGATTCGGCGATCTAGAACCTCAGAATGACTTGTTATGAGATTACAACTCATTATCAGTGAATGGTTGACCGATTCAGTGATGTGGAACCTCAGAACAACTTGTTATGGGATTACACCTTATTATCAACAAATGGTTGACCGATTCGATGTTCTAGAACCTCAGAAGGGCTTGTTATGTGATTACAGCTCATTATCAATGTACGATTGACCGATTTGGCAATCTAGAACCTTAGAACAGCTTGTTATGAGATTACAACTCATTATCAATGTATGATTGACTGATTTAGCGATCTAGAACCTCAGAATGGCTTGTTATGAGATTACAACTCATTATCAGTGAACGGTTGACTGATTCAGCGATGTGGAACCTCAGAATAGCTTGTTATGAGATTACAACTCATTATCAACAAATGGTTGACCGATTTGGTGATCTAGAACCTCAGAATGGCTTGTTACCAGATTACATCTTGTTATCAACAAACGGTTGACCAATTTAGTGATGTGGAACCTCAGAACATCTTGTTATGAGATTACAACTCATTATCAATGAATGGTTGACTAAATTGGTGATCTAGAACCTCAGAATACCTTGTTATGAGATTACAGCTCATTATTAGTGAATGGTTGACCGATTCAGTGATCTAGAACCTCAAAATGACCTGTTATGAGATTACAACCCATTATCAGTGAATGATTGACCAATTCGGTGATGTGGAATCTCAGAATAGCTTGTTATGAGATTACAGCTCATTATCAGTGAACGCTTGACTGATTCGGTAATCTAGAACCTTAGAATGGCTTGTTATGAGATTATAGCTCATTATCAGTGAATGGTTGACCGATTCGGTGATGTGGAACCTTAGAACGGCTTCTTATGAGATTAAAACTCATTATCAGTGAATGATTGACCGATTCAGTGATGTGAAACCTCAGAACAGTTTGTTATGAGATTACAGTTCATTATCAACAAACGGGTGACCGATTCAGCGATCTAGAACCTCAGAACGGCTTGTTATGAGATTAAAACTTCTTATCAGTGAATGGTTGACCGATTCAGCGATGTGGAACCTCAGAATAGCTTGTTATCAGATTACAGCTCATTATCAGCGAATGATTGACCGATTCGCTGATCTAAAACCTCAGAATGGCTTGTTATGAGATTATAGCTCATTATCAATGTATGATTGACTGATTTGGCAACCTAGAACCTCTGAACGGCTTGTTATGAGATTACAACTCATTATCAGCCAACGGTTGACCGATTCGGTGATGTGGAACCTCAGAATAGCTTGTTATAAGATTACAGCTCATTATCAGTGAACGGTGACTGATTCGGCGATCTAGAACCTCAGAATGGCTTGTTATTAGATTACAGCTCATTATTAGTGAATGATTGACCGATTCGGTGATGTGGGACCTCTAAATACCTTATTATGAGATTCCAACGGTTGACCAATTCGGCGTTGTGGAACCTCAGAATGGCTTCTTATGAGATTATAACCCATTATCATCGAATGGTTGACCGATTCAGCGATGTGGAACCTCAGAATAGCTTGTTATGAGATTGTAGCTCATTATCATCGAACGATTGACCGATTCGGTGATGTGGAACCTCAGAACATCTTGTTATGAGATTGCAGCTCATTATCATCAAACAGTTGATCGATTAGGAGATGTGGAACCTCAGAATAGCTTGTTATGAGATTATAGCTCATTATCATCGAACAGTTGACCGATTCGGCGATGTGGAACCTCAGAACAGCTTGTTATGAGATTGCAACTCATTATCATCAGACGGTTGACCGATTTGGCAATGTGAAACCTCAGAATAGATTATTATGAGATTACAACTCATTATCATTGAATAGTTGACCGATTCGGCAATGTGGAACCTCAGAACGGCTTGTTATGAGATTACAACTCATTATCATTGAACGGTTGACCGATTCAGCAATGTGGAACCTCAGAACGGCTTGTTATGAGATTGTAGCTCATTATCATCAAATGGTTTACTGATTCAGTGATTTGGAACCTTAGAATAGCTTGTTATGAGATTGCAGCTCATTATCATCGAACGGTTGACTGATTCGACGATGTGGAACCTCAGAACAGTTTGTTATGAGATTAAAACTTATTATCATCAAACGATTGACCGATTCGGCAATGTGGAACCTCAGAATGGCTTGTTATGAGATTAGAACTCATTATCATCAAATGGTTGACCAATTCGATGATGTGGAACCTTAGAACAGCTTGTTATGAGATTGCAGCTCATTATCATCGAATGGTTGACCGATTCGGCGATGTGGAACATCAGAACAGCTTGTTATGAGATTCTTGCTCATTATCATCAAATGGTTGACCGATTCAGTGATGTGAAACCTTAGAATAACTTGTTATGAGATTGCAGTTGATTATCATCGAACGGTTGACCAATTCGGTGATGTGGAACCTCAGAATAGCTTGTTATGACATTACAACTCATTATCATCGAATAGTTGACCGATTCGGCAATGTGGAAGCTCAGAATGGCTTGTTATGAGATTACAACTCATTATCATCAAATGGTTGACCGATTCGGCGATGTGGAACCTCAGAATGGCTTGTTATGAGATTGCAGCTCATTATCATCGAACGATTGACCGATTCGGCGATGTGGAACCTTTGAATAGTTTGTTATGAGATTGCATCTCATTATCATCGAATGGCTGACTGATTCGGTGATGTGGAACCTCAGAATGGCTTGTTATGAGATTACAACTCATTATCATCGAACAGTTGACCAATTTGATGATGTGGAACCTCAGAATGGCTTGTTATGAGATTACAACTCATTATTATCGAACGGTTGACCGATTCAGCGATGTGGAACAACAGAATGGCTTGTTATGAGATTACAACTCATTATCATTGAACGATTGACCGATTTAGTGATGTAGAACCTTAGAACATCTTGTTATGAGATTGCAGCTTATTATCATCGAATGGTTGACCGATTTGGCAATGTGGAACCTCACAATGGCTTTTTATGAGATTGTTGCTCATTATCATCAAACGGTTGACCGATTCAACGATGTCAATCCTCAGAACGGCTTTTTATGAGATTATAAATCATTGTCATCGAACGGTTGACCAATTTGGCAATGTGGAACCTCAGAATAGCTTGTTATGAGATTGCAGCTTATTATCATCGAATGGTTGACCGATTTGGCGATGTGAAACCTCAGAACAGCTTGTTATGAGATTGCAGCTCATTATCATCAAACAGTTGACCGATTCGGTGATGTAGAACCTTAGAATGGCTTGTTATGAGATTACAACTCATTATCATCGAACGATTGACCGATTCAGCAATGTGGAACCTTAGAACAACTTGTTATGAGATTGCAACTCATTATCATCGAACGGTTGACTGATTTGGCGATGTGGAACCTCATAATGGCTTATTATGAGATTATAACTCATTATCATCGAACGGTTGACCAATTCGGTGATGTGGAACCTCAGAATGGCTTGTTATGAGATTACAACTCATTATCATCGAACGGTTGACCGATTTGGTGATGTGGAACCTCAGAATAGCTTGTTATGAGATTGCAGCCTCTTATCATCGAATGGTTGACGGATTCGGTGATGTGGAACCTTAGAATGGCTTGTTATGAGATTACAGCTCATTATCATCAAATGATTGACTGGTTCGGCGATGTGGAACCTCAGAATAGCTTGTTATAAGATTGCATCTTATCATCATCAAACGGTTGACCGATTCGACGATGTCGAACCTCAGAACGGCTTGTTATGAGATTACAGCTCATTATCATCAAACAGTTATTTGATTCGGTGATGTGGAATCTCAGAATAGCTTGTTATGAGATTACAACTCATTATCATCAAACAGTTGATTGATTCAGCGATGTGGAACCTCAGAACAGCTTGTTATGAGATTGTAGCTCATTATCATCAAACGGTTGACCGATTTAGTGATGTGGAATATTAGAATAGCTTGTTATGAGATTGTAGCTCATTATCATCGAATGGTTGACCAATTCAGTGATGTGGAACCTTAGAACAACTTGTTATAAGATTGCAGCTCATTATCATCAAATGGTTGACCGATTCGGTGATGTGGAACCTTAAAATAGCTTGTTATGAGATTGCAGCTCATTATCATCTAACGGTTGATTGATTCAGCAATGTGGAACCTCAGAATAGCTTGTTATGAGATTACAGCTCATTACCATCAAACAGTTGACGCATTTGGTGATGTGGAACCTCAGAACAGCTTATTATTAGATTATAGCTCATTATCATCGAATGGTTGACCGATTCAGTGATGTGGAACCTCAGAATAGCTTGTTATTAGATTACAACTCATTATCATCAAACGGTTGACTGATTCGGCATTGTAGAACCTTAGAATGGCTTGTTATGAGATTACAACTCATTATCATCAAACGGTTGATCGATTCAGCGATGTGGAACCTCAGAATGGCTTGTTATGAGATTATAACTCATTATCATCGAATGGTTGACCGATTTGGCATTATGGAACCTCGGAACGGCTTGTTATGAGATTACAACTCATTATCATCGAACAGTTGACCGATTCAGCGATGTAGAACCTCAGAACACCTTGTTATGAGATTGTAGCTCATTATCACTGAACAGTTAACCGATTCGGCGATGTGGAACCTTAGAACAGCTTGTTATGAGATTGTAGCTCATTATCATGAAACGGTTGACCGATTCAGCAATGTGGAACCTTAGAATAGCTTGTTATGAGATTATAGCTCATTATGATCGAATGGTTGACCGATTGGGTGATGTGGAACCTCAAAATAGCTTGTTATAAGATTACAACTCATTATCATTGAACAGTTGACTGATTCAGTGATGTGGAACCTCAGAATGGCTTGTTATGAGATTACAACTCATTATCATTGAATGGTTGACCGATTCGGTGATGTGGAACCTTAGAACAACTTGTTATGAGATTGCAGCTCATTATCATCAAACGGTTGACCGATTCAGCAATGTGGAACCTTAGAATAGCTTGTTATGAGATTGCAGCTCATTATCATCGAATGGTTGACCAATTCAACAATGTGGAACCTTAGAACGGCTTGTTATGAGATTACAACTCATTATCATCAAACAGTTGACCAATTCAGTAATGTGGAACCTCAGACCAGCTTGTTATGAGATTACAACTCATTATCATCAAACGGTTGACCGATTCGGCGATGTAGAACCTTTAGAACAGCTTGTTATGAGATTGTAGCTCATTATCATCGAACGGTTGACCGATTCAGTGATGTGGAACCTTAGAACAACTTGTTATGAGATTGTAGCTCATTATCATTGAACAATTGATCAATTCGGCAATGTGGAACCTCAGAATAGCTTGTTATGAGATTGTAGCTCATTATCATCGAATGGTTGACTGATTCGGTGATGTGGAACCTCAATATAGCTTGTTATGAGATTATAACTCATTATCATCAAACAGTTGACTGATTCGGCGATGTGGAACCTCAGAATGTCTTGTTATGAGATTACAAATCATTATCATCAAACGGTTGACCGATTCNTGTGGAACCTCAGAATGGGTTGTTATGAGATTAGAGCTCATTATCATCGAACGGTTGACCGATTCGGCAATGTGGAACCTTAGAATAGCTTGTTATGAGATTGTAGCTCATTATCATCAAAGGGTTGACTGATTCAGTGATGTGGAACCTCAGAATGGCTTGTTATGAGATTACAACTCATTATCATCGAACGGTTGACTGATTCGGCGATGTGGAACCTCAGAATGGCTTGTTATGACATTACAACTCATTATCATCGAATGGTTGACCGATTCAACGATGTGGAACCTCAGAATGGCTTGTTATGAGATTATAAATCAGTATCATCGAACGGTTGACCAATTCAGTGGTGTGGAACCTTAGAACAACTTGTTATGAGATTGTAGCTTATTATCATCGAACGATTGACCGATTCGGCGATGTGGAACCTTAGAATGGCTTGTTATGAGATTAGAGCTCATTATCATCAAATGGTTGACCGATTTGGCGATGCGGAACCTCAAAATGGCTTGTTATGAGATTACAACTCATTATCATCGAACGGTTGACTGATTCAGCGATGTGGAACCTCAGAACATCTTGTTATGAGATTGTAGCTCATTATCATCGTATGATTGACTAATTCGGCGATGTGGAACCTCAAAATAGCTTGTTATGAGATTGCAGCTCAATATCATCAAATGGTTGACTGATTCGGCGATGTGGAACCTTAGAATAGCTTTTTATGAGATTGAAGCTCATTATCATCAAACAGTTGACCGATTCGGCGATGTGGAACCTCAGAATAGCTTGTTATGAGATTATAGCTCATTACCATTGAGTGATTGACTGAGTCGGCAATGTGGAACCTCAGAACAGCTTGTTATGAGATTGCAACTCATTATCATCAAACGGTTTACCTATTCGGCATTGTGGAACCTTAGAACGGCTTTTTATGAGATTAAAACTCATTATCATCGAACAGTTGACCGATTTGGTAATGTGGAACCTCAGAATAACTTGTTATGAGATTATAGCTCATTATCATCAAACGGTTGACCGATTCAGCGATGTGGAACCTTAGAACAGCTTGTTATTAGATTGTAGCTCATTATCATCTAACGGTTGACCGATTTAGTGATGTGGAACCTCAGAATAGCTTGTTATGAGATTGCAGCTCATTATCATCAAACGATTGACCGATTCGGTGATGTGGAACCTCAGAACAGCTTGTTATGAGATTACAACTCATTATCATCGAATAGTTGACCAATTCAGCAATGTGGAACCTTAGAACAGCTTGTTATGAGATTAAAACTCATTATCATTGAATGGTTGACCGATTCGGCGATGTGGAACCTCAGAATGGCTTGTTATGAGATTGCAGCTCATTATCATTGAATGGTTGACCGATTCGGTGATGTGGAACCTTAGAACAACTTGTTATGAGATTGTAGCTCATTATCATCAAATGGTTGACCAATTCGGGGATGTAGAACCTCAGAATGGCTTGTTATGAGATTACAAATCATTATCATCGAACGGTTGACTGATTTAGCAATGTAGAACCTCAGAATGACTTGTTATGAGATTACAACTCATTATCATCAAACGGTTGACCGATTCGGCGATGTGGAACCTCAGAATAGCTTGTTATGAGATTAATGCTCATTATCATCGAATGGTTGACTGATTTGACAATGTGAAACCTCAGAATAGCTTGTTATGAGATTGTTTCTCATTATCATCAAATGGTTAACCGATTTGGCGATGTGGAACCTTAGAATAGCTTGTTATGAGATTGCTACTCATTATCATCAAATGGTTGACTGATTTACCGATGTGTAACCTTAGAACAGCTTGTTATGAGATTACAACTCATTATCATCGAATGGTTGACCAATTTAGTGATGTGGAACCTCAGAACAGCTTGTTATGAGATTACAACTCATTATCATCGAATGGTTGACCGATTCGGCGATGTGGAACCTCAGAACGGCTTGTTATGAGATTGTAGCTCATTATCATCAAATGGTTGACCGATTTGGTGATGTAGAACCTTAGAATATCTTGTTATGAGATTGTAGCTCATTATCATCAAACAGTTGACTGATTCAGCGATGTGGAACCTCAAAATAGCTTGTTACAAGATTACAACTCATTATCATCGAACGGTTGACCGATTCCACGATGTGGAACCTCAAAATGGCTTGTTATGAGATTACAACTCATTATCATCGAATGGTTGACCGATTCAGTGATGTGGAACCTTAGAATGACTTGTTATGAGATTACAACTCATTATCATTGAATGGTTAACTGATTCGGTGATATGGAACCTCAAAATAGCTTATTATGAGATTGCAGCTTATTATCATCGAACGGTTGACCAATTCGGCGATGTGGAACCTCAGAATAGCTTGTTATGAGATTACAGCTCATTATCATCGAATGGTTGACCGATTTGGCGATGTGGAACCTTAGAATGGCTTGTTCTGAGATTACAACTCATTATCATTGAACGATTGACCGATTCGGTGATGTGGAACCTCAAAACAACTTGTTTTGAGATTGTAGCTCATTATCATCGAACGATTGACCGATTTGGCGATGTGGAACCTCAGAACAGCTTGTTATGAGATTACAGCTCATTATCATCGAATGGTTGACCGATTCAGCGATGTGGAACCTCAGAACAACTTATTATGAGATTACAGCTCATTATCATCAAACGGTTGACCGATTCGGCGATGTGGAACCTCAGAACAACTTGTTATGAGATTGTAGCTCATTATCATCGAACGGTTGACCGATTCGGTGATGTGGAACCTTAGAACAGATTGTTATGAGATTGCAGCTCATTATCATCAAACGGTTGATTGATTTGGTGATGTGGAACCTCAGAATAGCTTGTTATGAGATTGCAGCTCATTATCATTGAACGGTTGACCAATTTGGCAATGTGGAACCTCAGAATAGCTTGTTATGAGATTACAACTCATTATCATCAAACGGTTGACCGATTCAGCATTGTGGAACCTTAGAATGGCTTGTTATGAGATTACAACTAATTATCATTAAACGGTTGATCGATTCGGCAATGTGGAACCTTAGAATAGTTTGTTATGAGATTGTAGCTCATTATCATCAAACGGTTGACCAATTCGGCGATGTGGAATCTTAGAATAGCTTGTTATGAGATTACAACTTATTATCATCAAACAGTTGATGGATTCGGTGATGTGGAACCTCAAAATGGCTTGTTATGAGATTACAACTCATTATCATTGAACGGTTGACCAATTTGGCGATGTGGAACCTCAGAACCGCTTTTTATGAGATTGCAGCTCATTATCATTAAATGATTGACTGATTCAGTGATGTGGAACCTCAGAACAGCTTGTTATGAGATTGTAGCTCATTATCATCAAAGGGTCGACTAATTCAGCGATGTGGAACCTCAGAACAACTTATTATGAGATTGTAGCTCATTATCATCGAATGGTTGACCGATTCAGTGATGTGGAATCTTAGAATAGCTTGTTATGAGATTACAACTCATTATCATCAAACGGTTGACTTATTTGGCGATGTGGAACCTCAAAATGGCTTGTTATGAGATTACAACTTATTATCATCAAACGGTTGACCAATTCGGCGATGTGGAACCTTAGAATGGCTTGTTATGAGATTGTAGCTCATTATCATTGAATGGTTGACTAATTTGGCGATGTGGAACCTTAGAATAGCTTGTTATGAGATTGCAACTCATTATCATCAAACGGTTGACTGATTCGGTGATGTAGAACCTCAGAATGGGTTGTTATGAGATTACAACTCATTATCATCGAACGGTCGACTGATTCAGGGATGTGGAACCTCAGAATGGCTTGTTATGAGATTAAAACTCATTATCATCAAATGGTTGACCAATTCGGCAATGTGGAACCTCAGAATGTCTTGTTATGAGATTACAACTCATTATCGTCAAACAGTTGACTGATTCGATGATGTGGAACCTCAGAACAACTTGTTATGAGATTATAGCTTATTATCATCAAACAGTTGACTGATTCGGTGATGTGGAACCTCATAATAGCTTGTTATGAGATTGTAGCTCATTATCATTGAACAGTTTACCAATTTGGCGATGTTGAACCTCAAAACAGCTTGTTATGAGATTACAACTCATTATCATCAAACGATTGACCGATTCGGCAATGTGGAACCTCAGAATAGCTTGTTATGAGATTGTAGCTCATTATCATCAAATGGTTGACCGATTCAGCGATGTCAAACCTTAGAATAGCTTGTTATGAGATTGTAGCTCATTATCATCAAACGGTTGACCGATTTGGTGATGTGGAACCTCAGAACAGCTTGTTATGAGATTACAGCTCATTATCATCGAACAATTGACCGATTTAGTGATGTGGAACCTTAGAATAGCTTATTATGTGATTACAACTCATTATCATCAAACGGTTGACTGATTCGGTGATGTGGAACCTCAGAACAGCTTGTTATGAGATTGTAGCTCATTATCATTGAACAGTTGACCGATTCACAATTATGGAACCTCAAAACAACTTGTTATGAGATTACAACTCATTATCATCGAACGGTTTATCGATTCAACATTGTGGAACCTTAGAACGGCTTGTTATGACATTACAACTCATTATCATTGAATGGTTGACCAATTTGGCATTGTGGAACCTTAGAACGGCTTGTTTTGTGATTACAACTCATTATCATCAAATAGTTGACCAATTTGGCAATCTGGAACCTCAGAATGGCTTTTTATGAGATTAGAACTCATTATCATCAAATGGTTGACCGATTTAGTGATGTGGAACCTCAGAATAGCTTGTTATGAGATTGCAGCTCATTATCATCAAACGGTTGACCGATTCAGCAATGTGGAACCTCAGAATAGCTTGTTATGAGATTGCAGCTCATTATCATCGAACGGTTGATCGATTCGGCAATGTGGAACCTCAGAATAGCTTCTTATGAGATTACAACTCATTATCATCCAATGGTTGACTGATTCAGTGATGTGGAACCTTAGAATGGCTTGTTATGAGATTACAACTCATTATCATCGAATGGTTGACTAATTCGGCGATGTGGAACCTCAGAACGGCTTGTTATGAGATTGCAGCTCATTATCATCGAATGGTTGACTGATTCAGTGATGTGGAACCTTAGAATAGCTTGTTATGAGATTGTATCTCATTATCATCAAATGGTTGACCGATTCAACGATGTGGAACCTTAGAATGGCTTTGTAGACACCCTAAAATAGACAGGCTTGCGACTTTACATTAAAAACCCTAATTTTCATCTATTAATTAATGGTTTCTTAATCATTAATTAATCATCTATTTTCTTCTAAATTCATTTCTCAAATCAT
>MU225628.1:73068-180239 GCA_018584345.1 Thuja plicata | reverse complement strand
TTTCGGAAGGAGTAGAGAGAAACAATAGAAGCTTCAAGCATCGAAGGGTTTGCATTCATTTGTCTTCCTTTCTCTTGTTTGTACATTTTATTGCTCACATTTCTGTTATTCGTTTAGTAGTTATTGCATACTTGATTTGCATTCACTTGTGAAACTTGGCTACTAACCCCCGCCTTTGAAAAGCTGTGGGAATCCGGAGAGAGAAGCGTACAGGCTTGTTATGAGATTACAACTCATTATCATCAAACGGTTGACCGATTCGGTGATGTGGAACCTCAGAATAGCTTGTTATTAGATTATAACTCATTATCATCGAACGGTTGACCGATTTGGTGATGTGGAACCTCAGAACCGCTTGTTATGAGATTGCATCTCATTATAATCGAACGGTTGACCGATTCAGCGATGTGGAACCTCAGAACCGCTTGTTATGAGATTGCAGCTCATTATCATGGTACAGTTGACCGATTCGGTAATGTGGAACCTCAGAACAACTTGTTATGAGATTGTAGCTCATTATCATCAAATTGTTGACCGATTCAGCGATGTGGAACCTTAGAACAACTTGTTATGAGATTGCAGCTCATTATCATCGAACGGTTGACTGATTCGGCGATGTGGAACCTCAGAATGGCTTGTTATGAGATTACAAGTCATTCTCATCGAATAGTTGATCGATTCGGCATTGTGGAACCTCAGAATGGCTTGTTATGAGATTACAACACATTATTATCGAACGATTGACCGATTTGGCATTCTGGAACCTCAGAATGGCTTGTTATGAGATTATAGCTCATTATCATCGAATGGTTGACAGATTCGGCGATGTGGAACCTCAGAATGGCTTGTTATGAGATTACAACTCATTATCATCAAATGGTTGACCGATACGGTGATGTGGAACCTTAGAACAGCTTGTTATGAGATTGTAGCTCATTATCATCAAACGGCTGACCGATTCGGAAATGTGGAACCTCAAAACAACTTATTATGAGATTGCAGCTCATTATCATCAAATAGTTGACCGATTCTGTGATGTGGAACATTAGAATAGCTTGTTATGAGATTACAACTCATTATCATTGAACGGTTGACTGATTCGGCGATGTGGAACCTCAGAATGGCTTGTTATGAGATTACAACTCATTATCATCAAACGGTTGACCGATTCGGCAATGTGGAACCTCAGAATGGCTTGTTATGAGATTGTAGCTCATTATCATCAAACAGTTGATCGATTCGGTGATGTGGAACCTTAGAACAGCTTGTTATGAGATTATAGCTCATTATCATCGAACGGTTGAGTAATTTGGCGATGTGGAACCTCAGAATAACTTGTTATGAGATTGTAGCTCATTATCATCAAACAGTTGACCGATTCGGCGATGTGGAACCTCAGAACAGCATTGCAGCTCATTATCATTGAACAGTTGACCGATTCAACCATGTGGAACCTCAAAAAAGCTTATTACGAGATTACAACTCATTATCATCGAACGGTTGACTGATTCCGCGATGTGGAACCTCAGAACGGCCTGTTATGAGATTACAACTCATTATCATCAAACGGTTGACCGATTCAGCGATGTGGAACCTCAGTTAGGCTTGTTATGAGATTGTAGCTCATTATTATTGAATGGTTGACCAATTCGGCGATGTGGAACCTTAGAACAACTAGTTATGAGATTGCAGCTCATTATCAACGAACAGTTGATTGATTTTACAATTTGGAACCTCATAATGGCTTGTTATGAGATTACAACTCATTATCATCGAACGGTTGACCGATTCGACGATGTGGAACCTCAGAATGGATTGTTATGAGATTACAACTCAGTATCATCAAACAGTTGACCGATTTGGTGATGTGGAGCCTCAGAATGGCTTGTTATGAGATTACAACTCATTATCATCGAACGGTTGACCGATTCAGCGATGTGGAACCTCAGAACAGCTTGTTATGAGATTGCAGCTTATTATCATCGAATGGTTGAATGATTCGGCGATGTGGAACCTCAAAATGGCTTGTTATGAGATTGTAGCTCATTATCATCGAACGGTTGACTGATTCAGCGATGTGGAACCTCAAAATGACTTGTTATGAGATTATAACTCATTATCATCAAACGGTTGACCGATTCGGCAATGTGGAACCTCAAAATAGCTTATTATGAGATTGTAGCTCATTATCATCAAACGGTTGACCGATTTGGCGATGTAGAACCTCAGAACAACTTGTTATGAGATTGCAGCTCATTATCATTGAACGGTTGACCGATTCGGCGATGTGGAACCTTAGAATAGCATGTTATGAGATTGCAGCTCATTATCATTGAATGGATGACCAATTCAGCGATGTGGAACCTCATAATAGCTTGTTATGAGATTGTAGCTCATTATTATCGAACGGTTGACCGATTCAGTGACATGGAACCTCAGAACAGCTTGTTATGAGATTGCAGCTTATTATCATCGAACGGTTGACTGATTCGGTGATGTGGAACCTTAGAATAGCTTATTATGAGATTGCAGCTCATTATCATTGAGCGGTTGACTGATTTGGCGATGTGGAACCTCAAAATAGTTTGTTATGAGATTACAACTCATTATCATCAAACGGTTGACCGATTTGACGTTGTGGAACCTTAGAATAGCTTGTTATGAGATTACAACTCATTATCATTGAATGGTTGATCGATTTGGCGATGTGGAACCTCAGAATGGCTTGTTATGAGATTACAACTCATTATCATCGAACGGTTGACTGATTTGGCATTGTGGAACCTCAGAGTGGCTAGTTATGAGATTACAACTTATTATCATCGAATCATTAACCAATTCGGTGATGTGGAACCTCAGAACAGCTTGTTATGAGATTGTAGCTCATTATCATCGAACGGTTGACTCATTCGGTGATGTGGAACCTCACAACAGCTTGTATGAGATTGTAGCTCATTATCATCGAATGGTTGACCAATTCGGTGATGTGGAACCTCAGAATAGCTTGTTATGAGATTGTAGCTCATTATCACCAAACGGTTGACTGATTCAGTGATGTGGAACCTTAGAACGGCTTGTTATGAGATTACAACTCATTATCATCGAATGGTTGACCGATTCGGTGATTTGGAATCTCAGAAGGGCTTGTTATGAGATTGTAGCTCATTATCATCGAACGGTTGACTGATTCAGCGATGTGGAACCTGAGAACAGCTTGTTAGAAGATTGCAGCTCATTATCATCGAACGGTTGACCGATTTGGCAATGTGGAACCTTAGAATGACTTGTTATAAGATTACAACTCATTATCATTGAACGGTTGACCGATTCAGTGATGTGGAACCTCAGAACGGATTTTTATTAGATTACAACTCATTATCATCGAACGGTTGACCGATTCGGCGATGTGGAACCTCAGAACAGCTTGTTATAAGATTACAGCTCATTATCAATTAACGGTTGACCAATTCGGCGATGTGGAACCTCAGAACCGCTTGTCATGAGAATTCAGCTCATTATCATCGAACGGTTGACCGATTCGGCGATGTGGAACCTCAAAACAACTTGTTATGAGATTGTAGCTCATTATCATCAAATGGTTGACCGATTCAAGGATGTGGAACCTCAGAATAGCTTGTTATGAGATTACAGCTCATTGTCATCGAATGGTTGATCGATTCGGCGATGTGGAACCTCAGAACAACTTGTTATGAGATTACAACTCATTATCATCAAATGATTGACCGATTCGACGATGTGAAACCTCAGAATGGCTTGTTATGAGATTACAACTCATTATCATCGAACGGTTGACTGATTCGGTGATGTGGAACCTCAGAATAACTTGTTATGAGATTGCAGCTCATTATCATTGAATGGTTGACCGATATGGCGATGTGGAACCTTAGAATAGCTTGTTATGAGATTGTAGCTCATTATCATCGAACGGTTGACTGATTCAGCAATTTGGAACCTCAGAACGGGTTGTTATGAGATTACAACTCATTATCATCGAACGGTTGACTGATTCAGCGATGTGGAACCTCAGAATAGCTTGTTATTAGATTATAGCTTATTATCATCGAACGGTTGACTGATTCAGTGATGTAAAACGTCAGAATGGCTTGTTATGAGATTGCAGCTCATTATCATCGAACGGTTGACCGATTCAGCGATGTGGAACCTCAGAATGGCTTGTTATGAGATTACAACTCATTATCATCGAACGGTTGACTGATTCGACGATGTGGAACCTCAGAATGGCTTTTTATGAGATTGTAGCTCATTATCATCGAATGGTTGACCGATTCAACGATGTGGAACCTTAGAATAGCTTGTTATGAGATTGTAGCTCATTATCATCGAACGATTGACCGATTCGGTGATGTGGAACCTCAAAATAGCTTATTATAAAATTGCAGCTCATTATCATCGAACAGTTGACCGATTCGGCGATGTGGAAGCTTAGAATAGCTTGTTATGAGATTGCAGCTCATTATCATCAAACGGTTGACCGATTAGGCAATGTGGAACCTTAGAGCAGCTTGTGATGAGATTGCAGCTCATTATCATTGAATGATTGACCGATTCGGCGATATGGAACCTTAGAATAGCTTGTTATGAGATTGTAGCTCATTATCATCGAACGGTTGACCGATTCGGCGATGTGGAACCTCAGAACAGCTTGTTATGAGATTGCAGCTCATTATCATCGAATGGTTGACTGATTCAATGATGTGAAACCTCAGAATAGCTTGTTATGAGATTGCAGCTCATTATCATCGAACAGGTGACCGATTCGACATTGTGGAACCTCAGAATGGCTTGTTATAAGATTACAACTCATTATCATCGAAGGGTTGACCGATTCAGCATTGTGGAAACTCAGAACGGCTTGTTATGAGATTACAACTCATTATAATCAAACGGTTGACTGATTCGGTGATGTGGAACCTTAGAATGACCTGTTATGAGATTACAACTCATTATCATCAAACGGTTCACCGATTTGGCGATGTGGAACCTCAGAAAAGCTTGTTATGAGATTACAGCTCATTATCATCAAACAGTTGATCGATTCGGCGATGTGGAACCTTAGAGCAGCTTGTTTTGAGATTGTAGCTCATTATCATTGAACGTTTGACTGATTCGATGATGTGCAACCTCAGAATAGCTTGTTTTGAGATTACAACTCATTATCATTGAACGGTTGACCGATTTAGTGATGTGGAACCTCAGAATGGCTTGTTATGAGATTACAACTCATTATCATCGAATGGTTGACTGATTCGGCGATGTGGAACCTCAGAACAGCTTGTTATGAGATTGTAGCTCATTATCATCAAACGGTTGACTGATTTAGTGATGTGGAACCTCAGAATAGCTTGTTATGAGATTGTAGCTCATTATCATCGAACGGTTGACCGATTCGGTGATGTGGAACCTCAGAGACACTTGTTATGAGATTGTAGCTCATTATCATCAAATGGTTGACCGATTCAATGATGTGGAAACTTAGAATAGCTTGTTTTTAGATTACAACTCATTATCATCGAACGGTTGACCGACTTGGCGATGTGGAACCTCAGAATGGCTTGTGATGAGATTACAACTCATTATCATCGAGCGGTTGACCGATTTGGCGATGTGGAACCTCAAAATAGCTTGTTATGAGATTAAAACTCATTATCATTGAAAGGTTGACCGATTCAGCGTTGTGGAACCTCAGAACAGCTTGTTATGAGATTACAACTCATTATCATCGAATGGTTGATCGATTTGGCGATGTCGAACCTCAGAATGGCTTGTTATGACATTACAACTCATTATCATCAAATGGTTGGCTGATTCGGCATTGTAGAACCTAAAAATGGCTTGTTATGAGATTACAACTCATTATCATCGAATGGTTGACCGATTCAGCAATGTGGAGCCTCAAAATAGCTTGTTATGAGATTACAACTCATTACCATCGAACGGTTGACCGATTCGGCGATGTGGAACCTCAGAATAGCTTGTTATGAGATTGTAGCTCATTATCATCGAACGGTTGACCGATTCGGTGATGTGGAACCTCAGAGACACTTGTTATGAGATTGTAGCTCATTATCATCGAATGGTTGACCGATTTAGTGATGTGGAACCTTAGAATAGCTTGTTTTTAGATTACAACTCATTATCATCGAACGGTTGACCGATTTGGCGATGTGGAACCTCAGAACGGCTTGTGATGAGATTAGATCTCATTATCATCGAGCGGTTGACCGATTTGGCGATGTGGAACCTCAAAATAGCTTGTTATGAGATTAAAACTCATTATCATCGAAAGGTTGACCGATTTAGCGTTGTAGAACCTCAGGATAGCTTGTTATGAGATTACAACTCATTATCATCGAATGGTTGATCGATTCGGCGATGTCGAACCTAAGAATGGCTTGTTATGAGATTGCAACTCATTATCATCAAATGGTTGACTGATTCAGCATTGTGGAACCTAAAAATGGCTTGTTATAAGATTACAACTCATTATCATCGAATGGTTGACCGATTTGGTGATGTGGAACCTCAGAACAGCTTGTTATGAGATGTAGCTCATTATCATCAAACGGTTGACTGATTCAATAATGTGGAACCTCAGAACAGCTTGTTATGAGATTGTAGCTCATTATCATCGAATGGTTGACCGATTCGGGGATGTGGAACCTTAGAATAGCTTGTTATGAGATTGTAGCTCATTATCATCGAATGGTTGACCGATTCAGGGATGTGGAACCTCAGAATAGCTTGTTATGAGATTACAACTCATTATCATCAAACGGTTGACCAATTCGGCGATTTAGAATCTCAGAACGGCTTGTTATGAGATTGCAGCTCATTATCATCAAACGGTTGACCGATTCAGCGATGTGGAAACTTAGAACAACTTGTTATGACATTACAGCTCATTATCATCAAGCGGTTGACTGATTTGGCAATGTGGAACCTTAGAACGGCTTGTTATGAGATTATAACTCATTATCATTGAATGGTTGACCGATTCAGCGATGTGGAACCTCAGAATGGTTTGTTATTAGATTACAACTCATTATCATCGGACGGTTGATCGATTCGGTGATGTGGAACCTCAGAACTACTTGTTATGAGATTGCAGCTTATTATCATTGAATGGTTGACCAATTCGGCGATGTGGAACCTTAGAACCGCTTGTCATGAGAATTTAGCTCATTATCATCAAACGGTTGACCGATTTGGTGATGTGGAACCTCAGAACAACCTGTTATGACATTGTAGCTCATTATCATCAAATGGTTGACCGATTCGGGGATGTGGAACCTCAGAATAGCTTGTTATGAGATTACAGCTCATTGTCATCGAATGGTTGATCGATTCGGTGATGTGGAACCTCAAAACAGCTTGTTATGAGATTACAACTCGTTATCATCAAATGATTGACCGATTTGGTGATGTGGAACCTCAGAATGGCTTGTTATGAGATTACAACTCATTATCATCGAATGGTTGAATGATTCGGCGATTTGGAACCTCAGAACGGCTTGTTATGAGATTGCAGCTCATTATCATCGAATGGTTGACCGATTTGGCGATGTGGAAGCTTAGAATAGCTTGTTATGAGATTGCAGCTCATTATCATTAAAAGGTTGACTAATTGGGCAATGTGGAACCTCAGAATGGGTTGTTATGAGATTACAACTCATTATCATCAAACGGTTGACTGATTCAGTGATGTGGAACCTCAGAATAGCTTGTTATGAGATTACAGCTTATTATCATCGAACGGTTGACTGATTCAGCGATGTGGAACCTCAGAATGGCTTCTTATGAGATTGTAGCTCATTATCATCGAATAGGTGACCGATTCGGCATTGTGGAACCTCAAAATGGCTTGTTATGAGATTACAACTCATTATCGTCAAATGGTTGACCGATTCAGCATTGTGGAACCTCAGAATTGCTTGTTATGAGATTACAACTTATTATCATCGAACAGTTGACTGATTCAGTGATGTGGAACCTCAGAATGACTTGTTATGAGATTACAACTCATTATCATCAAATGATTGACCGATTCGGTGATGTGGAACCTCAGAAAAGCTTGTTATGAGATTACAACTCATTATCATCAAACAGTTGATCGATTCGGCGCTGTGGAACCTCAGAATAGCTTGTTATGAGATTGCAGCTCATTATCATCGAATAGTTGACCGATTCGGTGATGTGGAACCTCAGAACAGCTTGTTTTGAGATTACAACTCATTATCATTGAACGGTTGACCGATTCAGTGATGTGGAACCTCAGAATGGCTTGTTATGAGATTACAACTCATTATCATCGAATGGTTGACCGATTTGGTGATGTGCAACCTCAGAATGGCTTGTTATGAGATTGTAGCTCATTATCATCAAACGGTTGACCAATTCAGCGATGTGGAACCTTAGAACAACTTGTTATGAGATTGCAGCTCATTATCATCAAACAGTTGACCAATTCAGAGATGTAGAACCTCAAAATGGCTTGTTATGAGATTACAACTCATTATCATCGAACGATTAACCGATTCAGCGATGTGAAACCTCAGAATAGCTTGTTATGAGATTGTAGCTCATTATCATCGAATGGTTGACTGATTCGGTGATGTGGAACCTCAGAACAACCTGTTATTAGATTGTAGCTCATTATCATTGAATGGTTGACCGATTCGGCGATGTGGAACCTTAGAATAGCTTGTTATGAGATTACAACTCATTATCATCGAACGGTTGACCGATTCGGTGATGTGAAACCTCAGAACGGCTTGTTATGAGATTACAACTCATTATCATCGAACGGTTGACCGATTCAGCATTGTGGAACCTCAAAATGGCTTGTTATGAGATTACAACTCATTATTATCGAACAGTTAACCGATTCGGTGAGGTGGAACCTCAGAACAACTTGTTATGAGATTATAGCTCATTATCATCGAACGGGTGATCGATTTAGCGATGTGGAACCTTAGAATAGCTTGTTATGAGATTACAACTCATTATCATCAAACGGTTGACTGATTTGGTGATGTGGAACCTTAGAACATCTTGTTATGAGATTGTAGCTCATTATCATTGAACGGTTGACCGATTCAAAAATGTGGAACCTCAGAACAGCTTGTTATGAGATTGCAGCTCATTGTCATCAAACAGTTGACCGATTTGGTGATGTGGAACCTCAGAACAGCTTGTTATGAGATTGTAGCTCATTATCATCAAATAGTTGACTAATTCGGTGATGTGGAACCTCAGAATGGCTTGTTATGAGATTACAACTCATTATCATCGAACGGTTGACTGATTCGGTGATGTGGAACCTTAGAATGGCTTGTTATGAGATTAGAACTCATTATCATCGAACGGTTGACCGATTTAGTGATCTGGAACCTTAGAATGGCTTGTTATGAGATTACAACTCATTATCATCAAACGGTTGACCGATTCAGTGATGTGGAACCTCAGAACAACTTGTTATGAGATTGCAGCTTATTATCATCGAATGGTTCACTAATTCAGTGATGTGGAACCTTAGAACGGCTTGTTATGAGATTACAACTCATTATCATCTAATGGTTGACCGATTTGGCATTGTGCAACCTCAGAATGGCTTGTTATAAGATTACAACTCATTATCATCAAACAGTTGACTGATTCGGCGATGTGGAACCTCAGAACAACTTGTTATGAGATTGTAGCTTATTATCATCAAACGGTTGACTAATTCAGTGATGTGGAACCTCAGAACAACTTGTTATGAGATTGCAGCTCATTATCATCGAATGGTTGACCGATTCAGCGATGTGAAACCTTAGAATAGCTTGTTATGAGATTGCAGCTCATTATCATCGAATGGTTGGTTGATTCGGTGATGTGGAACCTTAGAATAGCTTGTTATGAGATTACAGCTTATTATCATCAAACAGTTGACCGATTCAGTGATGTGGAACCTCAGAATAGCTTGTTATGAGATTGTAGCTCATTATCATTAAATGGTTGACTGATTAGGCGATGTGGAACCTCAGAATAGCTTGTTATGATATTGTAGCTCATTATCATCAAACAGTTGACCGATTCAGTGATGTGGAACCTCAGAACAGCTTGTTATGAGATTAAAAATCATTGTCATTGAATAGTTGACTGATTTGGCATTGTGGAACCTCAGAATAGCTTTTTATGATATTTCAACTCATTATCATCGAACGGTTGTTCGATTCAGTGATGTGGAACCTTAGAACGGCTTGTTATGAGATTTTAACTCATTATCATCGAATGATTGACCGATTCGGCATTGTGGAACCTCAGAACGGCTTCTTATGAGATTACAACTCATTATCATCGAACGGTTCACCGATCTGGCGATGTGGAACCTAAGAACAACATGTTATGAGATTGTAGCTCATTATCATCAAACGGTTGACCGATTCGATGATGTGGAACCTCAGAATAGCCTGTTATGATATTGTAGCTTATTATCATCAAATGATTGATCCATTTGGTGATGTGGAACCTCAGAATAGCTTGTTATGAGATTGTAGCTCATTATCATCAAACGGTTGACCGATTCGGTGATGTGGAACCTTAGAACAACTTGTTGTGAGATTACAACTCATTATCATCGAATGGTTGATCGATTCGGTGATGTGGAACCTCAGAATGGGTTGTTATGAAATCATAACTCATTATCATCAAATGGTTGACCGATTCGGTGATGTGGAACCTCAGAACGGCTTTTTATGAGATTGCAGCTCATTATCATCGAACGGTTGACCGATTCGGCGATGTGGAACCTTAGAACAGCTTGTTATGAGATTGCAGCTCATTATCATTGAACGGTTGACTGATTCGGTGATGTGCAACCTCAAAATGGCTTGTTATGAGATTATAACTTATTATCATCAAATGGTTGACCGATTCGGCAATGTGGAACCTCAGAATGGCTTGTTATTAGATTACAACTCATTATCATCGAACGGTTGACCGATTTGGCGATGTGGAATCTCAGAATGGCTTGTTATGAGATTACAACTCATTATCATCGAACGGTTGACCGATTTGGCGATGTGAAACCTCAGAACACCTTGTTATGAGATTGGAGCTTATTATCATCAAATGGTTGACCAATTCGGCAATGTGGAACCTCACAATGGCTTGTTATGAGATTATAGCTTATTATCATTGAACGGTTGAGCGATTTGGCAATGTGGAACCTCAGAACAGCTTGTTATGAGATTGTAGCTCATTATCATTAAACGGTTGACCGATTTGTCGATGTGGAACCTTAGAATAGCTTGTTATGAGATTGGAGCTCATTATCATCGAATGGTTGACCGATTCGGCGATGTGGAACCTCAGAACAACTTGTTATGAGATTGCAGCTCATTATCATCAAACGGTTGACCGATTTGGCGATGTGGAACCTCAGAACAACTTGTTATGAGATTGTAGCTCATTATCATCAAACGGTTGACCGATTCGGTGATGTGGAACCTCAAAATAGCTTGTTATAAGATTGTAGCTCATTATCATCAAACGGTTGACCGATTCGGTGATGTGGAACCTTAGAACAACTTGTTATGAGATTGCAGCTCATTATCATCAAATGGTTGATCGATTCGGCGATGTGGAACCTTAGAATAGCTTGTTATGAGATTACAACTCATTATCATTGAACGGTTGATCAATTCGGTGTTGTGGAACCTCATAATGGCTTGTTATGAGATTACAACTCATTATCATTGAACGGTTGATCGATTCAGCGATGTAGAACCTCAGAATGGCTTGTTATGAGATTATAACTCATTATCATTAAATGGTTGACCGATTCGGCATTGTGGAACCTCAAAATGGCTTGTTAGTAGATTACAACTCATTATCATCAAACGGTTGACCGATTCGGCGATGTGGAACCTCAGAATAGCTTGTTATGAGATTGTAGCTCATTATCATCAAACTGTTGACCAATTCGGTGATGTGGAACCTCAGAATAGCTTGTTATGAGATTACAGCTCATTATCATTAAATGGTTGACCGATTCAGCGATGTGCAACCTCAGAACAATTTGTTATAAGATTGCAGCTCATTATCATCAAACGGTTGACCGATTCAGTGATGTGGAACCTCAGAACAGCTTGTTATGAGATTACAACTGATTATCATCGAACGGTTGATCGATTCAGCAATGTGGAACCTCAGAACATCTTGTTATGAGATTACAACTTATTATCATCAAACGGTACACCGATTTAGCCATGTGGAACTTCAGAACAGCTTGTTATGAGATTACAACTCATTATCATCGAACGGTTGACCGATTCTGTGAGGCAGAATATCAGAAAAGCTTGTTATGAGATTGTAGCTCATTATCATCAAACGGTTGACTGATTCGGCGATGTGGAACCTTAGAACGGCTTGTTATGAGATTATAACTCATTATGATCAAACGGTTGACTGATTCAGCGATGTGGAACCTCAGAATGGCTTGTTATGAGATTACAACTCATTATTATCGAATGGTTGATTGATTCAGCGATGTGGAACCTCAGAACAACTTGTTATGAGATTGCAGCTCATTATCATCGAACAGTTGACTGATTCAGTGATGTGGAACCTCAGAATAGCTTGTTATGAGATTGTAGCTCATTATCATCAAATGGTTGACTGATTCGGTGATGTGGAACCTTAGAATAGCTTCTTATGAGATTGCAGGTCATTATCATCAAACAGTTGACTGATTCGGTGATGTGAAACTACAGAATAGCTTGTTATGAGATTACAACTCATTATCATCAAACTGTTGACCGATTCGGTGATGTGGAACCTCAGAACAACTTGTTATGAGATTGCAGCTCATTATCATCGAACGGTTGAATGATTCGGCAATGTGGAACCTCAAAATAGCTTGTTATGAGATTGCAGCTCATTATCATCAAATGGTTGACTGATTCAGCGATGTGGAACCTCAGAATAGCTTGTTATGAGATTGTAGCTCATTATCATCAAACAGTTGACCGATTCGATGATGTGGAACCTTAGAATAGCTTGTTATGAGATTACAAATCATTGTCATTAAACAGGTTTGGCATTGTTGAACCTCAAAACAGCTTCTTATGAGACTACAACTCATTATCATCGAACGGTTGTTCGATTTGGTGATGTGGAACCTCAGAATGGCTTGTTATGAGATTACAACTCATTATCATTGAACGATTGACCGATTCGGCGTTGTGGATCCTCAAAACGGCTTGTTATGAGATTACAACTCATTATCATCGAACGGTTCACCGATCTGGCGATGTGGAACCTAAGAACAACTTGTTATGAGATTGTAGCTCATTATCATCGAATGATTGACCGATTCAATGATGTGAAACCTCAGAACAGCCTGTTATCAGATTGTAGCTCATTATCATCAAACGGTTGATCCATTCGGTGATGTGGAACCTCATAACAACTTGTTATGAGATTGCAGCTCATTATCATTGAATAGTTGACCGATTCAGCGGTGTGGAACCTCAGAATAGCTTGTTATGAGATTACAACTCATTATCATCAAACGGTTGACTGATTCGACGATGCGGAACCTTAGAACAACTTGTTATGAGATTAAAACTCATTATCATCAAATGGTTGACCAATTCAACGATGTGGAATCTCAGAACAGCTTGTTATGAGATTGTAGCTCATTATCATCGAACGATTGACCGATTCGGTGATGTGGAACCTCAGAACAGCTTGTTATGAGATTACAAATCATTGTCATTGAATAGTTGACCAATTTCACATTGTGGAACCTCAGAACAGCTTCTTATGAGATTACAACTCATTATCATCGAATGGTTGTTCGATTCAGTGATGTGGAACCTCAGAATGGCTTGTTATGAGATTAAAACTCATTATCATCGAACGATTGACCGATTCGACATTGTGCAACCTCAGAATGGCTTGTTATGAGATTACAACTCATTATCATCGAATGGTTCACCGATCCGGCGATGTGGAACCTATGAACAACTTGTTATGAGATTGTAGCTCATTATCATCAAACGGTTGACCAATTCGACGATGTGAAACCTCAGAACAGCCTGTTATGAGATTGCAGCTCATTATCATCAAACGGTTGATCCATTCGGTGATGTGGAACCTCAGAATAGCTTGTTATGAGATTGTAGCTCATTATCATCAAATAGTTGACCGATTCAACGGTGTGGAACCTCAGAATAGCTTGTTATGAGATTACAACTCATTATAGTCGAATGGTTGACCGATTCGGTGATGCGAAACCTCAGAACGGCTTGTTATGAGATTACAACTCATTATCATCAAACGGTTGACTGATTCGGCGATGTGGAATTTTAGAATGGCTTGTTATGAGATTGTAGCTCATTATCATCGAACGGTTGACCGATTCAGTGATGTAAAACCTTAGAATATGTTGTTATGAGATAGCAGCTCATTATCATCGAACGGTTGATCGATTTAGTGATGTAGAACCTTAGAATGGCTTGTTATGAGATTACAACTCATTATCATTGAATGATTGACCGATTCGGCGATGTGGAACCTTAGAATGGCTTGTTATGAGATTATAACTCAATATCAGTGAACGATGGACTGATTCGATGATGTGGAACCTCAAAATAGCTTGTTATGAGATTACAGCTCATCATCAAATGATTGACCGATTCAGTGATATGGAACCTCAGAACAGCTTGTTATGAGATTGTAGCTCATTATCATCAAATGTTTTACCGATTTGGTGATGTGGAACCTCAGAATAGCTTCTTATGAGATTGCAGCTCATTATCATTGAATGGTTGACCGATTCGGTGATGTGGAACCTTAGAACAACTTGTTGTGAGATTACAACTCATTATCATCGAACGGTTGACCGATTCGGTGATGTGGAACCTCAGAACGGCTTGTTATGAAATCATAACTCATTATCATCGAACAGTTGACTGATTCGATGATGTGGAACCTTAGAATGGCTTGTTATGAGATTGCAGCTCATTATCATCGAATAGTTGACCGATTCGGCGATGTGGAATCTGAGAACAGCTTGTTATGAGATTGCAGCTCATTATCATCGAACGGTTGACTGATTCAGCGATGTGGAACCTCAAAATGGCTTGTTATGAGATTACAACTCATTATCATTGAATGGTTAACCGATTCGGCAATGTGGAACCTCAGAATGGCTTGTTATGAGATTACAACTCATTATCATCAAACGTTTGACCGATTCGGCGATGTGGAATCTCAGAAGGGCTTGTTATGAGATTACAACTCATTATCATCGAACGGTTGACCGATTCGGCGATGTGGAACCTCAGAACACCTTGTTATGAGATTGGAGCTTATTATCATCGAATGGTTGACCGATTCGGTGATGTGGAACTTTAGAATAGCTTGTTATGAGATTGTAGCTCATTATCATTGAACGGTTGACCGATTTGGCAATGTGGAACCTCAGAACAACTTGTTATGAGATTGTAGCTCATTATCATCAAACGATTGACCGATTTGGTGATGTGGAACCTCAGAATAGCTTGTTATGAGATTGCAGCTCATTATCATCGAATGGTTGACCGATTCGGCGATGTGGAACCTCAGAACAACCTTTTATGATATTGCAGCTCATTATCATCGAATGGTTGACCGATTCGGTGATGTGGAACCTCAGAACAGCTTGTTATGAGATTGTAGCTCATTATCATCAAACGGTTGACCAATTCAGCGATGTGGAACCTTAAAATAGCTTTTTATGAGATTGTAGCTCATTATCATCAAACGGTTGACCGATTTAGTGATGTGGAACCTTAGAACAACTTGTTATGAGATTGCAGCTCATTATCATCAAACGGTTGACCGATTTGGCGATGTGGAACCTTAGAATAGCTTGGTATGAGATTACAACTCATTATCATTGAACAGTTGATCAATTCGGTGTTGTGAAACCTCAGAACGGCTTGTTATGAGATTACAACTAATTATCATTGAACGGTTGATCGATTTAGCGATGTAGAACCTCAGAATGGCTTGTTATGAGATTACAACTCATTATCATTAAATGGTTGACCGATTCGGCATTATGGAACCTCAGAATGGCTTGTTATGAGATTACAACTCATTATCATTGAATGGTTGACCGATTCGGCGATGTGGAACCTCAGAACAACTTGTTATGAGATTGTAGCTCATTATCATCGAATGGTTGACCAATACGGTGATGTGGAACCTTAGAATAGCTTGTTATGAGATTACAGCTCATTATCATTGAATGGTTGACCGATTCAGTGATGTGGAACCTCAGAATAGCTTGTTATGATATTGCAGCTCATTATCATCAAACGGTTGACCGATTCAGCTATGTGGAACCTCAGAATAGCTTGTTATGAGATTACAACTCATTATCATCTAACAGTTGATCGATTTAGCGATGTGGAACCTCAGAACAGCTTGTTATGAGATTACAAATTATTATCATCGAACGGTAGACCGATTCAGCCATGTGGAACATTAGAAGGGCTTGTTATGAGATTACAGCTCATTATCATCGAACGGTTGACCGATTCTGTGAGGTGAAATATTAGAAGAGCTTGTTATTAGATTGTAGCTCATTATCATCAAACGGTTGACTGATTCGGCGATGTGGAACCTTAGAATGGCTTGTTATGAGATTACAACTCATTATCATCAAATGGTTGACTGATTTAGCGATGTGGAACCTCAGAATGGCTTGTTATGAGATTACAACTCATTATCATCGAATGGTTGATTGACTCAGTGATGTGGAACCTTAGAATAGCTTGTTATGAGATTGTAGCTCATTATCATCGAACAGTTGACCGATTTGATGATGTGGAACCTCAGAATAGCTTATTATGAGATTGTAGCTCGTTATCATCGAACGGTTGACCAATTCGGCGATGTGGAACCTTAGAACAACTTCTTATGAGATTGCAGGTCATTATCATCAAATAGTTGACTGATTCAGTGATGTGGAACCACAGAATAGCTTGTTATGAGATTACAACTCATTATCATCGAACAGTTGACCGATTCAGTGATGTGGAACCTCAGAACAACTTGTTATGAGATTGCAGCTCATTATCATTGAACGGTTGACCGATTCAGCAATGTGGAACCTCAGAACAGCTTGTTATGAGATTGTAGCTCATTATCATCAAATAGTTGATTGATTTGGCAATGTGGAACCTTAGAATAGCTTATTATGAGATTGTAGCTTATTATCATTTAATTTTGACCGATTCGGTGATGTGGAACCTTAGAACAACTTGTTATGAGATTGTAGCTCATTATCATCAAATGGTTGACTAATTCGGCGATGCAAAACCTCATAATAGCTTGTTATGAGATTACAACTCATTATCATCGAACGGTTGACCGATTCGGCGATGTGGAATCTCAGAATGGCTTGTTATGAGATTAAAACTCATTATCATCGAACGGTTGGAGGATTCAGTGATGTGGAACCTCAGACTGGCTTGTTATGAGATTATAACTCATTATCATCGAACAGTCATCCGATTCGGTGATGTGGAACCTCAGAATAGCTTGTTATCAGATTGTAGCTTATTATCATCAAATGGTTGACCAAGTCGGTGATGTGGAACCTTATAATGGCTTGTTATGAGATTGTAGCTCATTATCATTGAACGGTTGACCGATTCGGTGATGTGGAACCTCAGAATGGTTTTTTATGAGATTACAACTCATTATCACTGAACGGTTGACCGATTTGGCGATGTGGAACCTCAGAATAGCTTGTTATGAGATTGTACCTCATTATCATCAAACAATTGACTGATTTGGTGATGTGGAACCTCAGAATGGATTGTTATGAGATTGCAGCTCATTATCATCGAACGGTTGACCGATTTGGCGATGTGGAACCTCAGAATAGCTTGTTATGAGAATGCAGCTCATTATCATTGAATAGTTGACTGATTTGGTGATGTGGAACCTCATAACAGCTTGTTATGAGATTACAACTCATTATCATCAAATGGTTGACTAATTCAGCATTGTGGAACCTCAGAACGGCTTGTTATGAGATTATAACTCATTATCATCGAACGGTTGATCGATTCGGTGATGTGGAACATTAGAACGGCTTGTTAGGAGATTATAACTCATTATCATCAAATTGTTGACCAATTCAGCATTGTGGAACCTTAGAATGGCTTGTTATGAGATTACAACTCATTACCATCGAACGGTTGACTGATTCGGCGATGTGGAACCTCAAAATAGCTTATTATGAGATTGTAGCTCATTATCATCGAATGGTTGACCGATTCGGTGATGTGGAACATCAGAACAGCTTGTTATGAGATTGCAACTCATTATCATCAAATGGTTGACCGATTCGGTGATGTGGAACCTAAGAACAGCTTGTTATGAGATTGTTGCTCTTTATCATTGACCGGTTGACCGATTCGATGATGTGGAACCTCAGAACAGCTTGTTATGAGATTACAACTCATTATCATCAAACAGTTGACCGATTCGGCGATGCGGAACCTCAAAACATCTTGTTATGATATTACAACTCATTATCATCGAACGATTGACCAATTCGGTGATGTGGAACCACAGAACAAGTTGTTATGAGATTGTAGCTAGTTATCATCAAACGGTTGACCGATTTGGTGATGTGGAACCTTAGAATAGCTTGTTATGAGATTGCAGCTCGTTATCATCGAATGGTTGACCGATTCATTGATGTGGAACCTCAGAACGGCCTGTTATGAGATCACAACTCATTATCATCAAATGGTTGACTGATTTGGCGATGTGGAACCTCAGAATGACTTGTTATGAGATTACAACTCATTATCATCGAACGGTTGACCGATTCGGCGATGTGGAACCTCAAAATAGCTTGTTATTAGATTGTAGCTCATTATTATCGAACAGTTGACTAATTCGGTGATGTGGTGCCTCAGAATAGCTTGTTATGAGATAGTAGCTCATTATCATCGAACAGTTGATCGATTCAGTGATGTGGAACCTCAGAACAACTTGTTATCAGATTGCAGCTCATTATCATCGAATGGTTGACCGATTCGGCGATGTGGAACCTCAAAATAGCTTGTTATTATATTACAACTCATTATCATCAAATGGTTGACAGATTTGGCGATGTGCAACCTCAGAATAGCTTGTTATGAGATTACAACTCAGTATCATCAAACGATTGACCGATTTGGCCATGTGGAACCTCAAAACAGCTTGTTATGAGATTGCAGCTCATTATCATCGAACGGTTGTCCAATTCGGCGATGTGAACGTTAGAACAACTTGCTATGAGATTGCAGCTCATTATCATCAAACGATTGAATGATTTGGCGATGTGAAATCTCAGAATGGCTTGTTATGAGATTACAAGTCATTATCCTTGAATGGTTAACTGATTCAGTGACGTGAAACCTCAGAATGGCTTGTTACAAGATTACAACTCATTATCATCAACCGGTTGACCAATTCGGTGATGTGGAACCTCAGAATGGCTTGTTATGAGATTACAACTCATTATCATTGAATGGTTGACCGATTCAGCGATGTGGAACCACTGAACAGCTTGTTATGAGATTGGAGCTTATTATCATCAAACGATTGACTGATTCAGCGATGTGGAACCTTAGAATGACTTGTTATGAGATTGCAGCTCATTATCATCGAACGGTTGACTGATTCGGTGATGTGGATTCTCAGAACGGCTTGTTATGAGATTACAACTCATTATCATTGAATGGTTGATCGATTCGGTGATGTGGAACCTCAGAATAGCTTGTTATAAGATTGTAGCTCATTATCATCGAACGGTTGATCAATTCGGCAATGTGGAACCTCAAAATAGCTTGTTATGAGATTGTAGCTCATTATCATCAAATGGTTGACCAATTCGGTGATGTGGAAACTCAGAACAGCTTGTTATGAGATTGCAGCTTATTATCATCGAATGATTGACTAATTCAGCAATGTGGAACCTTAGAACAGCTTGTTATGAGATTGCAGGTCATTATCATCAAACGGTTGACTGATTCGATGATGTGGAACCTCAAAATGGCTTGTGATGAGATTAGAACTCATTATGATCAAACGGTTGACCAATTCAGTGATGTGGAACCTCAGAATGGCTTATTATGAGATTACAGCTCATTATCATTGAATAGTTAACCGATTCGGTGATGTGGAACCTTAGAATGGCTTGTTATGAGATTACAACTCATTATCATCAAACGGTTGACTCATTCGGTGATGTGGAACCTCAGAATAGCTTGTCATGAGATTTCAGCTTATTATGATTGAATAGTTGACCGATTCGGTGATGTAGAACCTCAAAACAGCTTGTTATTAGATTGCAGCTCATTATCATCGAACGGTTGACCGATTTAGCAATGTGGAACCTCAAAATGGCTTGTTATGAGATTACAACTCATTATCATCGAACGGTTGACCGATTCAGTGATGTGGAACCTCAGAATTGCTTGTTATGAGATTGTAGCTCATTATCATTGAAAAGTTGACTGATTCGGTGATGTGGAACCTCAGAACAGCTTGTTATAAGATTACAACTAACTATCATCGAACAGTTGACCGATTCGGTGATGTGGAACCTCATAATAGCTTGTTATGAGATTGCAGATCATTATCATGGAACAGTTGACCAATTCGGTGATGTGGATTCTCAGAATAGCTTGTTATGAGATTACAACTCATTATCATTAAACGGTTGACCGATTTGGCATTGTGGAACCTCAGAATAGCTTGTTATGAGATTACAACTCATTATCAGCAAACAGTTGACCGATTTGGCAATGTGGAACCTCAGAAAGGCTTGTTATGAGATTACAACTCATTATCATTGCACGGTTGACCGATTCAGCGATGTGGAACCTCAGAATGGCTTGTTATGAGATTGTAGCTCATTATCATCAAATGGTTGACTGATTCGGCGATGTAGAACCTCAGAACAGCTTGTTATGAGATTGTAGCTCATTATCATTGAATGGTTGACTGATTCAGCGATGTGGAACCTCAGAATAGATTTTTATGAGATTACAGCTCATTATCATCGAATGGTTGACCGATTCGGTGATGTGGAACCTCAGAATAGCTTGTTATGAGATTACAACTCATTATCATTGAATGGTTGACCGATTTGGCGATGTGGAACCTCAGAATGGCTTGTTATGAGATTACAACTTACTATCATCGAACAATTGACCGATTCGGTGATGTGGAACCTTAGAATGGCTTTTTATGAGATTGCAGCACATTATCATCAAACAGTTGACCGATTCAGCGATGTGGAACCTTAGAATAGCTTGTTATGAGATTGCAGCTCATTATCATCAAACAGTTGACTGATTCAAATTTGTGGAACCTTAGAATGGCTTGTTATGAGATTACAACTCATTATCATTGAACGGTTGACTAATTCGCTGATGTGGAACCTCAGAATGGCTTGTTACGAGATTACAACTCATTATCATCAAATAGTTGACCGATTCAACGATGTGGAACCTCAGAATAGCTTTTTATGAGATTGCAGCTCATTATCATCGAACGGTTGACTGATTTGGTGATGTGGAACCTCAGAAAACCTTGTTATCAGATTGTAGCTCATTATCATCGAACGGTCGATCGATTCGGTGATGTGGAACCTCAAAATAGCTTGTTATGAGATTACAGCTCATTATCATCAAACAGTTGACCGATTCAGCAATGTGGAACCTCAGAACAGCTTGTTATGAGATTACAACTCATTATCATTGAATGGTTGACCGATTTGGCGATGTCAAACCTCAGAACGGCTTGTTATGAGATTACAACTCATTATCATCGAACGAATGACCGATTTGATGATGTGGAACCTCAGAACGGCTTGTTATGAGATTGTAGCTCATTATCATCGAATAGTTGACCGATTCGGCAATGTGGAACCTTAGAACAACTTGTTATGACATTGTAGCTCATTATCATCGAATGGTTGACTTATTTAGCGATGTGGAACCTCAGAACAGCTTGTTATGAGATTACAACTCATTATCATCAACGGTTGACCGATTCAGCAATGTGGAACCTCAGAATGGCTTGTTATGAGATTACAAGTCATTATCATCAAACGGTTCACTGATTCGGCGATGTGGAACCTTAGAATGGCTTGTTATGAGATTACAACTCATTATCATCAAACGGTTGACCAATTCGGTGATGTGGAACCTCATAATAGCTTATTTTCAGATTATAGGTTATTATCATCGAATGATTGACCAATATGGTGATGTAGAACCTCAGAACGGCTTGTTATGAGATTGCACCTCATTATCATCGAACAGTTGACTGATTCAGCGATGTGGAACCTCAAAATAGCTTGTTATGAGATTACAGCTCATTATCATCGAATAGTTGATCGATTTGGCGATGTGGAACCTTAGAACAGCTTGTTATGAGATTATAGCTCATTATCATCGAATGGTTGACCGATTCAGTGATGTGGAACCTCAAAATAGCTTGTAATGAGATTATAGCTCATTATCATCGAATGGTTGACCAATTCGGCAATGTGGAACATCAAAACAGATTGTTATGAGATTGTAGCTCATTATCATCGAACAGTTGATCGATTCGGCGATGTGGAACCTCAGAATAGCTTGTTATGAGATTCCAGCTCATTATCATCGAATGGTTGACCGATTTGGTGATGTGGAATCTCAGAACAACTTATTATGAGATTGTAGCTCATTATCATCAAATGGTTGACTGATTTGGGGATGTGGAACCTTAGAATAGCTCGTTATAAGATTCTATCTTATTATCATCGAATGGTTGACCGATTCGGCAATGTGAAACCTTAGAATAGCTTGTTATGAGATTACAACTCATTATCATCGAACGATTGACCGATTTGGCATTGTGGAACCTCAGAACAGCTTGTTACAAGATTACAACTCATTATCATCAAATGGTTGATCGATTTGGTGATGTGGAACCTTCGAACGGCTTGTTATGAGATTACAACACATTATCATCAAACGATTGACCGATTCAGCATTGTGGAACCTCAGAATGGCTTGTTATGAGATTACAACTCATTATCATCGAATGGTTGACCAATTCGGTGATGTGGAACCTCAGAATAGCTTGTTATGAGATTTTAGCTCATTATCATCAAACGGTTGACTGATTCGGCGATGTGGAACCTCAGAACAACTTGTTATGAGATAGCAGCTCATTATCATCAAATGGTTGACCGATTCAGTGATGTGGAACCTTAGAATAGCTTGTTATGAGATTGTAACTCATTATCATTGAATGGTTAACCGATTCAGTGATGTGGAACCTCAGAACAACTTGTTATGCGATTACAACTCATTATCATCGAACGGTTGATCGATTCGGCGATGTAGAACCTCAGAATGGCTTGTTATGAGATTACAACTCATTATCATTGAATGGTTGACCGATTTGGCAATGTGGAACCTCAGAATGGATTCTTATGAGATTACAGATCATCATCATCGAACGGTTGACGAATTCGGTGATGTGGAACCTTAGAATAGCTTGTTATGAGATTGGAGCTCATTATCATTGAATGGTTGACCGATTCAGCCATGTGGAACCTCAGAATAGCTTGTTATGAGATTACAACTCATTATCATCGAACGGTTGACTGATTCGGTGATGTAGAACCTTAGAACGGCTTGTTATGAGATTACAACTCATTATCATCGAATGGTTGACCGATTTGGCGATGTGGAACCTTAGAATAGCTTGTTATGAGATTGTAGCTCATTATGATTGAATGGTTGACCGATTCGGTGATGTGGAACCTCAGAACAGCTTGTTATAAGATTGCAGCTCATTATCATCAAATGGTTGACGAATTTGGTGATGTGGAACTTCAAAATAGCTTGTTATGAGATTACAACTCATTATCTTTGAATGGTTCACTGATTCGGTGATGTGGAACCTCAGAATGGCTTGTTATGTGGAACCTTAAAATAGCTTGTTATGAGATTGCAGCTCATTATCATCAAACGGTTGACCGATTTGGTGATATGGAACTTGGGAATGACTTGCTATGAGATTATAGCTCATTATCATTGAACGGTTGACGAATTCGGCGATGTGGAACCTCAGAATGGCTTGTTATGAGATTACAACTCATTATCATCGAACGGTTGACCGATTTGGCGATGTGGAACCTAAGAATGGCTTGTTATGAGATTACAACTCATTATCATCAAACGGTTGACCGATTCGGTGATGTGGAACCTTAGAATAGCTTGTTATCAGATTGCAGCTTATTATCATTGAATAGTTGACCGATTCGGTGATGTGGAACCTCAGAACGGCTTGTTATGAGATTGTAGCTCATTATCATCGAATGGTTGACCGATTCGGTGATGTGGAACCTTAGAACGGCTTGTTATGAGATTACAACTCATTATCATTGAATGGTTGACTGATTTGGTGATGTGGAACCTCAGAACAGCTTGTTATGAGATTGTATTTCATTATCATCGAATAGTTGACCGATTCAATTATGTGGAACCTCAGAATAGCTTGTTATGAGATTGCAGCTCATTATCATCGAATGGTTGACCAATTCAGCAATGTGGAACCTCAGAATAGCTTGTTATGACATAGCAGCTCATTATCATCGAATGATTAACCGATTCGGCGATGTGGAACCTCAGAATAGCTTGTTATGAGATTGCAGCTCATTATCATCAAACGGTTGACCGATTCAGTGATGTGAAACCTTAAAACAGCTTGTTATGAGATTGTAGCTCATTATCATCGAACGGTTCACCGATTTGACGATTTAGAACCTAAAAATAGCTTGTTATGAGATTACAACTCATTATCATCAAACGGTTTACCAATTTGGTGTTGTGGAACCTCAGAATAGCTTCGTATGAGATTACAACTCATTATCATCGAACGGTTGATCGATTCGGTGATGTGGAACCTCAGAATAGCTTGCTATGAGATTACAACTCATTATCATCGAACGGTTGACCGATTTAGTATTGTGGAACCTTAGAACGGCTTGTTACAAGACTACAACTCATTATCATCGAACGGTTAACCCATTCAGCGATATGGAATGTCAGAATAGCTTGTTATGAGATTGTAGGTCATTATCATCAAACGGTTGACCAATTCGGCGATGTGGAACCTTAGAATAGCTTGTTATGAGATTATAGCTCATTATCATCAAATGGTTGACTAATTTGGTGATGTGGAACCTTAGAACAACTTGTTATGAGATTGCAACTCATTATCATCGAACGGTTGACCAATTCGGTGATGTGGAACCTCAGAACAACTTGTTATGAGATTACAACTCATTATCATTGAATAGTTGACTAATTTAGCGATGTGGAACCTTAGAACTGCTTATTATGAGATTACAACTCATTATCATCAAACGGTTGACTGATTCGGTGATATGGAACCTCAGAATGGCTTGTTATGAGATTACAGCTCATTATCATCGAACGGTTGACTGATTCAGCGATGTGCAACCTTAGAACAACTTGTTATGACATTACAACTCATTATCATCAAATGGTTGACCGATTAGGCGATGTGGAACCTCAAAATGGCTTGTTATCAGATTATAACTCATTATCATCGAACGGTTGACCGATTCAGCAATGTGGAACCTCAAAATGGCTTGTTATGAGATTACAACTCATTATCATCGAACGGTTGACCAATTTGATGATGTGGAACCTCAGAATATCTTGTTATGAGATTGTAGCTTATTATCATCGAACGGTTAACCAATTCGCCGATGTGGAACCTCAAAATAGCTTGTTATGAGATTGCAGCTCATTATCATCGAACAGTTGACCGATTCGGTAATGTGGAACCTCAGAACAGCTTGTTATGAGATTGCAGCTCATTATCATCGAATGGTTGACCGATTTGGCGATGTGGAACTTTAGAACAACTTGTTATGAGATTGCAGCTCATTATCATCGAATGGTTGACCGATTCGGCGATGTGGAACCTCAGAATAGCTTGTTATGAGATTTTAGCTCATTATCATCGAACAGTTGACCGATTCAGCGATGTGGAACCTCAGAATGGCTTGTTATGAGATTACAACTCATTATCATCAAACGGTTGACTGATTCGGTGATGTGGAACCTTAGAATGGCTTGTTATGAGATTGCATCTCATTTTCATCGAACGATTGATCGATTCAGTGATGTAGAACCTCAAAACGCTTTGTTATGAGATTACAACTCATTATCATTGAATGGTTGACCGATTCGGCGATATGGAACCTTAGAATAGCTTATTATGATATTGTAGCTCATTATCATCAAATGGTAGACCGATTCGGCGATGTGGAACCTCAAAACAACTTGTTATGAGATTGCAACTCATTATCATCAAACGGTTGACCGATTCGGCGATGTGGAACCTCAGAATACCTTGTTATGAGATTGTAGCTCATTATCATCGAACGGTTGACCGATTTAGTGATGTGGAACCTCAGAACAGCTTGTTATGAGATTGCAGCTCATTATCATCGAACGGTTGACCGATTTGGCGATGTGGAACTTTAGAACAACTTGTTATGAGATTGCAGCTCATTATCATCGAATGGTTGACCGATTCGGCGATGTGAAACCTCAGAATAGCTTGTTATGAGATTTTAGTTCATTATCATCGAACAGTTGACCGATTCAGTGATGTGGAACCTCAGAATGGCTTGTTATGAGATTACAACTCATTATCATCAAACGGTTGACTGATTCGGTGATGTGGAACCTCAGAATGGCTTGTTATGAGAATGCATCTCATTTTCATCGAACGATTGATCGATTTAGCGATGTAGAACCTCAGAACGCCTTGTTATGAGATTACAACTCATTATCATTGAATGGTTGACCGATTCGGTGAAATGGAACCTCAAAATAGCTTATTATGAGATTGTAGCTCATTGTCATCAAATGGTTGACCGATTTGGCGATGTGGAACCTCAAAACAACTTGTTATGAGATTGCAACTCATTATCATCGAACGGTTGACTGATTCGGCGATGTGGAACCTCAGAATAGCTTGTTATGAGATTGTAGCTCATTATCATCGAATGGTTAACCGATTTGGTGATGTGGAACCTCAGAACAGCATGTTATGAGATTGTAGCTCATTATCATCAAATGGTTGACCGATTCGGTAATGCGGAACCTCAGAATAGCTTGTTATGAGATTGTAGCTCATTATCATCAAACGGTTGGCCGATTTGGCAATGTGGAACCTCAAAATAGCTTGTTATGAGATTGCAGCTCATTATCATCCAACAGTTGACCGATTCGGCAATGTGGAACCTCAAAATAGCTTGTTATGAGATTACAACTCATTATCATCGAACGGTTGACCGATTTGGCATTTTGAAACCTCAGAATGGCTTGTTATGAGATTACAACTCATTATCATTGAACGGTTGATCGATTTGGTGATGTGGAACCTCAAAATGGCTTGTTATGAGGTTACAACTCATTATCATCGAATGGTTAACAGATTTGGCATCGTGGAACCTTAGAATAGCTTGTTATGAGATTACAACTCATTATCATTGAATGGTTGACCGATTTAGTGATGTGGAACCTTAGAACAACTAGTTATGAGATTGTAGCTCATTATCATCGAACAGTTGACCGATTTAGTGATGTGGAACCTCAGAATAGCTTGTTATGAGATTGTAGCTTATTATCATTGAACGGTTGACCGATTTGGTGATGTGGAACCTCAGAACAGCTTGTTATGAGATTGCAGCTCATTATCATCAAACGGTTGACTGATTAAGCAATGTAGAACGTCATAACATCTTGTTATGAGATTACAACTCATTATCATTAAATAGTTGACCGATTCGGCGATGTGGAACCTCAGAATAGCTTGTTATGAGATTATAGCTCATTATCATTGAACCGTTGACCGATTCGGTGATGTGGAACCTTAGAATAGCTTGTTATGAAATTGTAGCTCATTATCATCGAATGGTTGACTGATTCGGTGATGTGAAACTTTAGAACAGCTTGTTATGAGATTATAACTCATTATCATTGAACGGTTGACCGATTCTATGATGTGGAACCTCAGAACAACTTGTTATGAGATTATAAATCATTATTATCGAACGGTTGACCGATTCGGTGATGTGGAATCTCAGAATGGCTTGTTATGAGATTACAGTTCATTATAGTCAAACGGTTGACCGATTCGGCGATGTGGAACCTTAGAATAGCTTGTTATGAGATTGCAGCTCATTATCATCGAATGGTTGACTAATTCAGCAATGTGGAACCTCATAATGGCTTGTTATGAGATTTCAACTCATTATCATCAAACAATTTACTGATTCAGTGATGTGGAACCTCAAAATGGCTTGTTATGAGATTACAGCTCATTATCATCGAACGGTTGACAGATTCAGCGATGTGGAACCTCAGAATGGCTTGTTACGAGATTACAACTCATTATCATTGAACGGTTGACCGATTCGGCGATGTGGAACCTCATAATAGCTTGTTATGAGATTGTAGCTTATTATCATCGAACAGTTGACTAATTCAATGATGTGGAACCTCAGAATAGCTTGTTATGAGATTGTAGCTCATTATCATCGAACGGTTTACTGATTCGGCGATGTGGAACCTCAGAACAGCTTGTTATGAGATTATAACTCATTATCATCAAATGGTTGACCGATTCGGCAATCTCGAACCTCAGAATAGCTTGTTATGAGGTTGCAGCTTATTATCATCGAAATGTTGACTGATTCGACAATGTGGAACCTCAGAACAGCTTGTTATGAGATTGCAGCTCATTATCATCGAATGATTGACCGATTCAGCGATGTGGAACCTCAAAATAGCTTGTTATGAGATTACAAATCATTATCATCGAACAGTTCACCGATTCAGTGTTGTGGAACCTCAGAATGGCTTGTTATGAGATTACAATTCATTATCATCGAATGGTTGACCGATTCAGCATTGTGGAACCTCAGAATGGCTTGTTATGAGATTACAACTCATTATCATTGAACAGTTGACCGATTCAATGATGTGGAACCTTAGAACAACTTGTTATGAGATTGTAGCTCATTATCAATGAATGATTGACCGATTCAGCAATGTGGAAACTCATAATAGCTTGTTATGAGATTGCAGCTTATTATCATCAAATAGTTGACCAATTCGGCGATGTGGAACCTTAGAATGGCTTGTTATGAGATTAAAACTCATTATCATTGAACGGTTGATCAATTTGGCGATGTGGAACCTCAGAACAGTTTGTTATGAGATTGTAGCTCATTATCATCAAACAGTTGACTGATTTGGTGATGTGGAACCTCAGAATAGCTTGTTATGAGATTGTAGCTCATTATCATTGAATGGTTAACTGATTCAATTATGTGGAACCTTAGAATAGCTTTTTATGAGATTGTAGCTCATTATCAGTGAATGGTTGACCGATTTGGCGATGTGGAAGCTCAGAACAACTTGTTATGAGATTGTAGCTCATTATCATCAAACGGTTGACTGATTCGGCAATGTGGAACCTCATAATAGCTTGTTATGAGATTGTAGCTCATTTTCATCGAATGGTTGATTGATTCGGCGATGTGGAACCTCAAAATAGCTTGTTATAAAATTACAACTCATTATCATCGAACGGTTGACAGATTTGGCGATGTGGAACCTCAGAATGGCTTGTTATGAGATTACAACTCATTATCATCAAACGGTTGACCGATTCGGAAATGTGGAACCTCAGAACAGCTTGTTATGAGATTGCAGCTAATTATCATCGAACGGTTGACCGATTCAGTGATGTGGAACCTTAGAACAACTTGTTATGAGATTGCAGCTCATTATCATCAAACGGTTGACCGATTCAGCGATGTGGAACCTCAAAACGGCTCGTTATGAGATTATAACTCATTATCATCAAACAGTTGACCGATTCAGCCATGTGGAACCTCAGAACGGCTTGTTATGAGATTACAACTCATTATCATCAAACAGTTGACCGATTCGGTGATGTGGAAGCTCAGAATAGCTTGTTATGAAATTGCAGCTCATTATCAACAAATGGTTGACCGATTCGGCGATGTGGAACCTCAGAACAGCTTGTTATGAGATTATAGCTCATTATCATCAAATGATTGACCGATTTGGTGATGTCGAACCTCAGAATAGCTTGTTATGAGATTATAGCTCATTATCATCGAACGGTTGACTGATTCGGTGATGTGGAACCTCAGAATAGCTTGTTATGAGATTACCACTCATTATCATCGAATGGTTGACCGATTTGGCGATGTGGAACCTCAGAACGGCTTGTTATGAGATTACAACTCATTATCATCGAACAGTTGACCGATTTAGCGATGTGGAACCTCAAAACAACTTGTTATGAGATTGTAGCTTATTATCATCGAACAGTTGACTAATTCGGTGATGTGGAACCTCAGAATGGCTTTTTATGAGATTGATGCTCATTATCATCGAACAGTTGACTGATTCGGCAATGTTGAACCTCATAACGGCTTGTTATGAGATTACAACTCATTATCATCAAACAGTTGACCGATTCGGTGATGTGGAACCTCAGAACAGCTTGTTATGAGATTGTAGCTCATTATCATTGAATGGTTGACCGATTCAGCGATATGAACCTCAGAACAGCTTGTTATGAGATTATAGCTCATTATCATCAAATAGTTGACCGATTCGGCGATGTGGAACCTCAGAACAGCTTGTCATGAGATTATAGCTCATTATCATCAAATGATTGACCGATTTGGCGATGTTGAACCTCAGAATAGCTTGTTATGAGATTATAGCTCATTATCATAGAACAGTTGACTGATTCGGTGATGTGGAACCTCAGAATAGCTTGTTATGAGATTACCACTCATTATCATCGAATGGTTGACCGATTTGGTGATGTGGAACCTCAGAACGACTTGTTATGAGATTACAACTCATTATCATCGAATGGTTGACCGATTTAGCGATGTGGAACCTCAAAATAGCTTGTTATGAGATTGTAGCTTATTATCATCGAACAGTTGACTAATTCGGTGATGTGGAACCTCAGAATGGCTTTCTATGAGATTAATGCTCATTATCATTGAACAGTTGACCGATTCAGCAATGTCAAACCTCATAACGGCTTGTTATGAGATTACAACTCATTATCATCAAACGGTTGACTGATTCGGTGATGTGGAACCTCAGAACAGCTTGTTATGAGATTGTAGCTCATTATCATTGAATGGTTGGCCGATTCAGCGATGTGGAACCTCAGAACAGCTTGTTATGAGATTATAGCTCATTATCATCAAACAGTTGACCGATTCAGTGATGTGGAACCTCGGAACAACTTGTTATGAGATTGCAGCTCATTATCATTGAACGGTTGACCGATTCGGCAATCTGGAACCTACGAACAACTTTTTATGAGATTACAACTCATTATCATCGAACGGTTGACCAATTCGGTGATGTGGAACCTTAGAATAGCTTGTTATGAGATTACAACTCATTATCATCAAATAGTTGACCGATTCGGTGATGTGGAACCTCAGAATAGCTTGTTATGAGATTGTAGCTCATTATCATCGAATGGTTGACCGATTCAGCGATGTGGAACCTTAGAACAACTTGTTATGAGATTACAGCTCATTATCATCGAATGATTGACTGATTCGGTGATGTGGAAACTCAAAGCAGCTTGTTATGAGATTACAACTCATTATCATCGAACGGTTGACCGATTCGGTGATGTAGAACCTCAGAATAGCTTGTTATAGGATTACAACTCATTATCATTGAACGGTTGACTAATTCGGTGATGTGGAACCTCAGAACCACTTGTTATGAGATTGTAGATCATTATCATCGAACGGTTGACCGATTCGGCGATGTGGAACCTCAAAACAGCTTGTTATGGGATTGTAGCTCAATATCATCGAATGGTTTATCAATTCGGTGATGTGGAACCTATGAACAACTTGTTATGAGATTGCAGTTCATTATCATCAAATAGTTGACTGATTCAGCGATGTGGAACCTCAGAATAGCTTGTTATGAGATTATAACTCATTATCATCAAACGGTTGACCGATTCGATGATGTGGAACCTCAGAATGGCTTGTTATGAGATTACAACTCATTATCATTGAATAGTTGACCGATTCGGCGATGTGGAACCTCAGAACGGCTTGTTATGAGATTGCAGCTCATTATCATCAAATGATTGACCGATTCGGCTATGTGGAACCTTAGAATAGCTTGTTATGAGATTGCAGCTCATTATGATTGAATGGTTGACCGATTCGGTTATGTGGAACCTCAGAATAGCTTGTTACGAGATTGCAACTCATTATCATCGAATGGTTGACCAATTTGGTGATGTGGAACCTCAAAATAGCTTGTTATGAGATTACAACTCATTATCTTTGAACGGTTGACTGATTCGGTGATGTGGAACCTCAGAATGGCTTGTTATGTGGAACCTTAAAATAGCTTGTTATTAGATTGTAGCTCATTATCATCAAATGGTTGACCGATTTGGTGATGTGGAACTTGGGAATGACTTGCTATGAGATTATAGCTCATTATCATTGAACGGTTGATGAATTTGGCGATGTGGAACCTCAGAATGGCTTGTTATGAGATTACAACTCATTATCATCGAACGGTTCACCGATTCGGCGATGTGGAACCTAAGAATGACTTGTTATGAGATTACATCTCATTATCATCAAACGGTTGACCGATTCGGTGATGTGGAACCTCAGAATAGCTTGTTATCAGATTGCAGCTTATTATCATTGAACAGTTGACCGATTCGGCGATGTGGAACCTCAGAATGGCTTGTTATGAGATTGTAGCTCATTATCATCGAATGGTTGACCGATTCAGTGATGTAGAACCTTAGAACGGCTTGTTATGAGATTACAACTCATTATCATTGAATGGTTGACTGATTCGGCGATGTGGAACCTCAGAATAGCTTGTTATGAGATTGTAGCTCATTATCATCGAACAGTTGACCGATTCAATTATGTGGAATCTTAGAATAGCTTGTTATGAGATTGCAGCTCATTATCATCGAATGGTTGACCAATTCGGCAATGTGGAACCTCAGAATAGCTTGTTATGATATTGCAGCTCATTATCATCGAATGATTAACCGATTCAGCAATGTGGAATCTCAGAATAGCTTGTTATGAGATTGCAGCTCATTATCATCAAACGGTTGACCGATTCGGCGATGTGCAACCTTAAAATAGCTTGTTATGAGATTGTAGCTCATTATCATCAAACAGTTGACTGATTTGGCAATGTGCAACCTCAGAATAGCTTGTTATGAGATTTTAGCTCATTATGATTGAACGGTTGACCGATTCGAGAATGTGGAACCTCAGAATAGCTTGTTATGAGATTGCAGCTCATTATCCTTGAACAGTTGACTGATTCGGTGATGTGGAACCTTAGAATAGCTTGTTATGAGATTATAGCTTAATATCATCAAATGATTGATCGATTCAACGATGTGGAACCTCAGAACAGCTTGTTATGAGATTGCAGCTCATTATCATCAAACGGTTGACCAATTTGGCAATGTGGAACCTTAGAGTGGCTTGTTATGAGATTACAACTCATTATCATCGAACGATTGACCAATTTGGCAATGTCGAACCTCAGAACGGTTTGTTATGAGATTACAACTCATTATCATCAAATGGTTGACCGATTCAGTGATGTGGAATCTCACAACAACTTGTTATGAGATTGTAGCTTATTATCATCGAACGGTTGACCGATTCGGTGATGTGGAACCTCAAAAAAGCTTGTTATGAGGTTGCAGCTCATTATCATCAAACAGTTGACCGATTCGGTGATGTGGAACCTCAAAATAGCTTGTTATGAGATTACAACTCATTATCATCAAACGGTTGACCGATTCTATGATGTGGAACCTCAAAATGGCTTGTTATGAGATTACAACTCATTATCATCGAATGGTTGACTGATTTGGTGATGTGAAACCTTAGAAAAGCTTGTTATGAGATTGGAGCTCATTATCATCGAACAGTTGACTTATTCAGTGATGTGGAACCTCAGAATAGCTTGTTATGAGATTGTAGCTCATTATCATTGAACGGTTGACCAATTCGGCAATGTGGAACCTTAGAATAGCTTGTTATGAGATTGTAGCTCATTATCATCGAATGGTTGACTGATTCGGCGATGTGGAACCTCAAAACAGCTTGTTATGAGATTGTAGCTCATTATCATTGAATGGTTGACCGATTTGGCGATGTGGTACCTCAGAATAGCTTGTTATGAGATTACAACTCATTATCATCGAATGGTTGACCAATTCGGCGATGTGGAACCTCAGAACGGCTTGTTATGAGATTACAACTCATTATAATCAAACGGTTGACCAATTCGGTGATGTGGAAACTTAGAACAGCTTGTTATGAGATTGCAGCTCATTATCATTGAATGGTTGACTGATTCAGTGATATGGAATCTTAGAAGAGCTTGTTATGAGATTACAGCTCATTATCATCGAACGGTTGACTGATTTGGTGATGCGGAACCTCAGAACGGCTTGTTATGAGATTACAACTCATTATCATCGAACGGTTGATTGATTCAATGATGTGGAACCTCAGAATGGCTTGTTATGAGATTACAACTCATTATCATCGAACGGTTGACCAATTCAGTGATGTGGAACCTCAAAATGGTTTGTTATGAGATTACAACTCATTATCATCGAATAGTTGACCGATTCTGTGATGTGGAACCTCAGAATAGCTTGTTATGAGATTACAGCTTATTATCATCGAATGATTGACTGATTCGGCGATGTGGAACCTCAGAGTGGCTTGTTATCAGATTGTAGCTCATTATCATCAAACATTTGACCAATTCGGTAATGTGGAACCTCAGAACAGCTTGTTATGAGATTACAACTCATTATCATCAAACGGTTGACCGATTCGGTGATGTGGAACCTTAGAATAGCTTGTTATGATATTGTACCTCATTATCATCAAATGGTTGACCGATTCAGTGATGTGGAACCTCAGAATAGCTTGTTATGACATTGCAGCTCATTATCATCGAACGGTTGACCAATGCGGTAATATGGAACCTCAGAATAGCTTGTTATGAGATTGTAGCTCATTATCATCAAATGGTTGATCTATTCGGCGATGTGGAATCTCAGAACAACTTGTTATAAGATTACAGCTCATTATCATCGAATGGTTGACTGAGTCGGCAATGTGGAACCTCAGAACAGCTTGTTATGATATTGTAGCTCATTATCATTGAACGGTTGATTGATTCGGCGATCTAGAACCTCAGAATAGCTTGTTATGAGATTACAGCTTATTATCATCAAACAGTTGACCGATTCAGAGATGTGGAACCTCAGAATAGCTTGTTATGAGATTACAACTCATTATCATCAAATAGTTGACCGATTCGGCATTGTGGAACCTCAGAATGACTTATTATGAGATTACAACTCATTATCATCAAACGGCTGATCAATTCAGTGATGTGGAACCTTAGAACGGCTTGTTATGAGGTTACAACTCATTATCATCAAATGATTGACCGATTTGGCATTGTGGAACCTTAGAACGGCTTGTTACAAGATTACAACTCATTATTATTGAACGGTTGACCGATTTGGCTATGTAGAACCTCAGAATAGCTTGTTATGAGATTGTAGCTCATTATCATCGAATGGTTGACCGATTCGGCGATGTGGAACCTCAGAACAACTTGTTATGAGATTGCAGCTCATTATCATCAAATAGTTGACCGATTCGGTGATGTGAAACCTCAGAATAGCTTGCTATGAGATTGCAGCTCATTATCATCAAACAATTGATAGATTCAACGATGTAGAACCTCAAAATAGCTTGTTATGAGATTACAACTCATTATTATTGAACGATTGACCGATTCGGCAATGTGGAACCTCAGAACAGCTTGTTATGAGATTACAACTCATTATCATCGAACAGTTAACCGATTCAGCGATGTGGAACCTCAGAACGGCTTGTCATAAGATTGCAGCTCATTATCATCAAATAGTTGACCAATTTGGTGATGTTATGAGATTACAGCTTATTATCATCGAACGGTTGACCGATTCAGCAATGTGGAACCTTAGAATGGCTTTTTATGAGGTTACAACTCATTATCATTGAATGATTGACCGATTTCATGATCTGGAACCTCGAAACATCTTGTTATGAGATTACAAATTATTATCATCAAACGGTTGACCAATATGGTGATGTGGAACCTCAGAACAGCTTGTTATGAGATTGTAGCTCATTATCATTGAATGGTTGACCGATTTGGCGATGTGGAACCTCAGAACAGCTTGTTATGAGATTGTAGCTCATTATCATCGAACGGTTGACTAATTCAGCGATGTGGAACCTCAGAATAGCTTGTTATGAGATTATAGCTCATTATCATTGAACGATTGACCAATTTGGTGATTTGGAACCTTAGAATAGTTTGTTATGAGATTACAACTCATTATCATCAAACGGTTGACCGATTTGGTGATGTGGAACCTCACTATGGCTTCTTATGAGATTACAACTCATTATCATTGAATGGTTGACTATTTCAGCGATGTGGAACCTCATAATGGCTTGTTATGAGATTGCAGCTCATTATCATCAAACGGTTGACCGATTCGGTGATGTGGAACCTTAGAACAGCTTGTTATGAGACTGTAGCTCATTATCATCGAATGGTTGACTGATTTGGCGATGTGGAACCTCAAAATAGCTTGTTATGAGATTATAACTCATTATCATCGAACGGTTGACCGATTCAGTGATGTGGTACCTCAGAATGGCTTGTTATAAGATTATAACTTATTATCATCGAACGGTTGACCAATTCAGCGATGTGGAACCTCAGAATGGCTTGTTATAAGATTACAACTCATTATCATTGAACGGTTGACCGATTCGGTGATGTGGAACCTCAGAATAGCTTGTTATGAGATTGCAACTTATTATTATCAAACAGTTGACCAATTCGGTGATGTGGAACCTAAGAATGGCTTGTTATGATATTGTAGCTCATTATCATCGAACGGTTGACCGATTCGGTGATGTGGAACCTCAGAATGGCTTGTTATGAGATTACAACTCATTATCATTGAACGGTTGACCGATTCAGCGATGTGGAACCTTAGAACAACTTGTTATGAGATTATAGCTCATTATCATCGAACGGTTGACCAATTCAGCAATGTGGAACCTCAGAATAGGTTGTTATGAGATTGCAGCTCATTCTCATCAAATGGTTGACCAATTCAGTGATGTGGAACCTCAGAACAACTTACTATGAGATTGCAGCTCATTATCATCAAACGGTTGACTGATTCGGTGATGTGGACCCTCAGAATAGCTTCCTATGAGATTGTAGCTCATTATCATCAAATGATTGACTGATTCGGCGATGTGGAACCTCAGAATAGCTTGTTATGAGATTGGAGCTTATTATCATCAAATGGTTGACCAATTCAGTGATGTGGACCCTTAGAACAGCTTGTTATGAGATTACAACTCATTATCATCGAACAGTTCACCGATTCATTATTGTGGAACCTCAGAATGGCTTGTTATGAGATTACAACTCATTATCATCAAATGGTTGATCGATTCAGTGATGTGGAACCTCAGAATGGCTTGTTATAAGATTACAACTCATTATCATCAAATGGTTGACCGATTTGACATTGTGGAACCTCAGAATGGCTTGTTATGAGATTACAACTCATTATCATCAAACAGTTGACCGATTCGATGATGTGGAACCTTAGAATAGCTTGTTATGAGATTGTAGCTCATTATCATCGAACGGTTGACTGATTCAGCGATGTAGAATCTCAGAACAACTTGTTATGAGATTGTAGCTCATTATCATCAAACGGTTGACCGATTCGGCGATGTAGAACCTCAGAATAGCTTGTTACGAGATTGCAGCTCATTATCATCGAACGATTGACCGATTCAGTGATGTGGAACCTCAAAATAGCTTGTTATGAGATTGCAACTCATTATCATCGAATGGTTGACCAATTTGGTGATGTGGAACCTTAGAACAGCTTGTTATGAGATTACAGCTCATTATTATCGAATGGTTGACCGATTCAGTGATGTGGAACCTCAGAACATCTTGTTATGAGATTGCAGCTCATTATCATCGAACGGTTAACCGATTCGGCGATGTGGAACCTTAGAACAGCTTGTTATGAGATTGCATCTCATTATCATCAAACGGTTGACCAATTCAGCGATGTGGAACCTCAGAAGAGCTTGTTATGAGATTGTAGCTCATTATCATCAAACGGTTCACCGATTTGACGATTTAGAACCTCAAAACAGCTTGTTATGAGATTACAACTCATTATCATCGAACGGTTTACCAATTTGGTGTTGTGGAACCTCAGAATAGCTTCGTATGAGATTACAACTAATTATCATCGAACGGTTGATCGATTCGGCGATGTGGAACCTCAGAATGGCTTGTTATGAGATTACAACTCATTATCATCAAACGGTTGACCGATTTAATATTGTGGAACCTCAAAACGGCTTGTTACGAGACTACAACTCATTATCATCAAACAGTTAACCCATTCAACGATATGGAATGTCAGAATAGCTTGTTATGAGATTGTAGGTCATTATCATCGAACGGTTGACCAATTCGGTGATCTGGAACCTTAGAATAGCTTATTATGAGATTATAGCTCATTATCATCAAATGGTTGACTAATTCGGTGATGTGGAACCTCAGAATAGCTTTTTATGAGATTGCAACTCATTATCATCGAACGGTTGACCAATTCGGTGATGTGGAACCTCAGAACAACTTGTTATGAGATTACAACTCATTATCATCGAATAGTTGACTGATTCAGTGATGTGGAACCTCAGAACTGCTTATTATGAGATTACAACTCATTATCATCAAACGGTTGACCGATTCGGTGATATGGAACCTCAGAACGGCTTGTTATGAGATTACAGCTCATTATCATCGAACGGTTGACTGATTCAGCGATGTGGAACCTTAGAACAACTTGTTATGACATTACAACTCATTATCATTGAATGGTTGACCGATTAGGTGATGTGGAACCTCAAAATGGCTTGTTATCAGATTACAACTCATCATCATCGAACGGTTGACCGATTCAGCGATGTGGAACCTCAAAATGGCTTGTTATGAGATTACAACTCATTATCATCGAACGGTTGACCAATTTGACGATGTGGAACCTCAGAATATCTTGTTATGAGATTGTAGCTTATTATCATCGAACGGTTGACCGATTCGCCGATGTGGAACCTCAAAATAGCTTGTTATGAGATTGCAGCTCATTATCATCGAACAGTTGACCGATTCGGTGATGTGGAACCTCAGAACAGCTTGTTATGAGATTGCAGCTCATTATCATCGAACGGTTCATGGATTTGGTGATGTAGAACTTTAGAACAACTTGTTATGAGATTGTAGCTCATTATCATTGAATGGTTGACCGATTCAGCGATGTGGAACCTCAGAATAGCTTGTTATGAGATTTTAGCTCATTATCATCGAACAGTTGACCGATTTAGTGATGTGGAACCTCAGAATGGCTTGTTATGAGATTACAACTCATTATCATCAAACGGTTGACTGATTCGGTGATGTGGAACCTCAGAATGGCTTGTTGTGAGATTGCATCTCATTTTCATCGAACGATTGATCGATTCAGCGATGTAGAACCTCAGAACACCTTGTTATGAGATTACAACTCATTATCATTGAATGGTTGACCGATTCGGCGATATGGAACCTCAGAATAGCTTATTATGAGATTGTAGCTCATTATCATCAAATGGTTGACCGATTCGGCGATGTGGAACCTCAAAATAACTTGTTATGAGATTTCAACTCATTATCATCAAACGGTTGACGGATTCGGCAATGTGGAACCTCAGAATAGCTTGTTATGAGATTGTAGCTCATTATCATCAAACGGTTGACCGATTTGGTGATGTGGAACCTCAGAACAGCTTGTTATGAGATTGCAGCTCATTATCATCGAATGGTTGACCGATTCGGTAATGTGGAACCTCAAACTAGCTTGTTATGAGATTGTAGCTCATTATCATCAAACGGTTGGCTGATTTGGCAATGTGGAACCTCAAAATAGCTTGTTATGAGATTGCAGCTCATTATCATCGAACGGTTGACCGATTTGGCAATGTGGAACCTCAAAATAGCTTGTTATGAGATTACAACTCATTATCATCGAACGGTTGACTGATTTGGCATTTTGAAACCTCAGAATGGCTTGTTATGAGATTACAACTCATTATCATTCAACGGTTGATCAATTTGGTGATGTGGAACCTCAAAATGGCTTGTTATGAGATTACAACTCATTATCATCGAACGGTTAACAGATTTGGCACCGTGTAACCTTAGAATAGCTTGTTATGAGATTACAACTCATTATCATTGAATGGTTGACCGATTCAGTGATGTGGAACCTTAGAACAGCTTCTTATGAGATTGTAGCTCATTATCATCAAACAGTTGACCGATTCAGTGATGTGGAACCTCAGAATAGCTTGTTATGAGATTGTAGCTCATTATCATCGAACGGTTGACGGATTTGGCAATGTGGAACCTCAGAATAGCTTGTTATGAGATTGCAGCTCATTATCATGAAACGGTTGACTGATTGAGCGATGTGGAATGTCAGAATATCTTGTTATGAGATTACAACTCATTATCATTAAATAGTTGACCGATTCGGCGATGTGGAACCTCAGAAAAGCTTGTTATAAAATTGTAGCTCATTATCATCGAATGGTTGACTGATTTGGTGATGTGAAACTTTAGAACAGCTTGTTATGAGATTACAACTCATTATCATCGAACGGTTGACCGATTCTACAATGTGGAACCTCAGAACAACTTGTTATGAGATTACAACTCATTATCATCGAATGGTTGATGGATTCAGTGATGTGGAACCTCAGAATGGCTTGTTATGAGATTAAAGTTCATTATAATCAAACGGTTGACCGATTCGGCGATGTGGAACCTTAGAACAACTTTTTAGGAGATTGCAGCTCATTATCATCGAATGGTTGACAGATTCAGCAATGTGGAACCTCAGAATGGCTTGTTATGAGATTTCAACTCATTATCATCAAACAGTTTACTGATTCAGTGATGTGGAACATCAAAATCGCTTGTTATGAGATTACAGCTCATTATCATCGAATGGTTGACAGATTCGGCGATGTGGAACCTCAGAATGGCTTGTTATGAGATTACAACTCATTATCATCGAACGGTTGACCGATTCAGCGATGTGGAACCTCAGAATAGCTTGTTATGAGATTGTAGCTTATTATCATCGAATAGTTGACCAATTCAATGATGTGGAACCTCAGAACAGCTTGTTATGAGATTGTAGCTCATTATCATTGAACAGTTGACCGATTCGGCGATGTGGAACCTTAGAACGGCTTGTTATGAGATTACAACTCATTATCATCAAATGGTTGACCGATTCGGCGATGTGGAACCTCAGAATAGCTTGTTATGAGATTGTAGCTCATTATAATCAAATGGTTGACCGATTCGGCGATGTGGAACCTCAAAATAGCTTGTTATGAGATTGCAGCTCATTATCATCGAATGTTTAACCGATTCGGCAATGTGGAACCTCAGAACAGCTTGTTATGAGATTGTAGCTCATTATCATCGAACAGTTCAATGATTCAGTGATGTGGAACCTTAGAATAGCTTGTTATGAGTTTGGAGCTCATTATCATCGAAACGTTATCTGATTCGACAATGTGGAACCTTAGAACAGCTTGTTATGAGATTGCATCTCATTATCATCGAATGGTTGACCGATTCAGCGATGTGGAACCTCAAAATAGCTTGTTATGAGATTACAACTCATTATCATCGAACGGTTCACCGATTCAGTGTTGTGGAACCTCAGAATGGCTTGTTATGAGATTACAACTCATTATCATCAAATGGTTGACTGATTCAGCACTGTGGAACCTCAGAATGGCTTGTTATGAGATTACAACTCATTATCATTGAACAGTTGACTGATTCGACGATGTGGAACCTTAGAACAACTTGTTATGAGATTCTTGCTCATTATCAATGAATGATTGACCGATTCAAGAATGTGGAAACTCATAATAGCTTGTTATGAGATTCCAGCTCATTATCATCAAACAGTTGACCAATTCGGTGATGTGGAACCTTAGAACGGCTTGTTATGAGATTACAACTCATTATCATTGAACGGTTGATCGATTTGGCGATGTGGAACCTCAGAACAGTTTGTTATGAGATTGTAGCTCATTATCATTAAACTGTTGACTGATTTGGTGATGTGGAACCTAAGAATAGCTTGTTATGAGATTGTAGCTCATTATCATTGAATGGTTAACTGATTCAATGATGTGGAACCTTAGAACAACTTGTTATGAGATTGTAGCTCATTATCAATGAATGGTTGACCGATTTGGCGATGTGGAAGCTCAGAACAACTTGTTATGAGATTGTAGCTCATTATCATCAAACGGTTGACTGATTTGGCAATGTGGAACCTCATAACAGCTTGTTATGAGATTGTAGCTCATTATCATCGAACGGTTGATCGATTCGGCGATGTGGAACCTCAAAATAGCTTGTTATAAAATTACAACTCATTATCATCAAACGGTTGACCGATTCGGCGATGTGGAACCTCAGAACGGCTTGTTATGAGATTACAGCTCATTATCATCAAACGGTTGATCGATTCGGCAATGTGGAACCTCAGAACGGCTTGTTATGAGATTGCAACTAATTATCATCGAACAGTTGACCGATTCGGTGATGTGGAACCTTAGAACAACTTGTTATGAGATTGCAGCTCATTATCATCAAACGGTTGACCGATTCAGCGATGTGGAACCTCAGAACGGCTTGTTATGAGATTACAACTCATTATCATCAAACAGTTGACCAATTCAGCGATGTGGAACCTCAGAAAGGCTTGTTATGAGATTACAACTCATTATCATCAAACGGTTGACCGATTCGGTGATGTGGAAGCTCAGAATAGCTTGTTATGAAATTGCAGCTCATTATCAGCAAATGGTTGACCGATTCAGCGATGTGGAACCTCAGAATAGCTTGTTATGAGATTATAGCTCATTATCATCAAATGATTGACCGATTTGGCGATGTCAAACCTCAGAATAGCTTGTTATGAGATTATAGCTCATTATCATCGAACGGTTGACTGATTCGGCGATGTGGAACCTCAGAATAGCTTGTTATGAGATTACCACTCATTATCATCGAATGGTTGACCGATTTGGCGATGTGGAACCTCAGAATGGCTTGTTATGAGATTACAATTCATTATCATCCAACGGTTGATCGATTTAGTGATGTGGAACCTCAAAATAGCTTGTTATGAGATTGTAGCTTATTATCATCGAACAGTTGACTAATTCGGTGATGTGGAACCTCAGAATGGCTTTTTATGAGATTAATGCTCATTATCATCGAACAGTTGACCGATGCGGCAATGTCAAACCTCATAACGGCTTGTTATGAGATTACAACTCATTATCATCAAACGGTTGACCAATTCGGTGATGTGGAACCTCAGAATAGCTTGTTATGAGATTGTAGCTAATTATCATTGAATGGTTGACTGATTCAGCGATGTGGAACCTCAGAAAAGCTTGTTATGAGATTATAGCTCATTATCATCAAACAGTTGACCGATTCAGCGATGTGGAACCTCAGAAAAACTTGTTATGAGATTGCAGCTCATTATCATCGAACGGTTGACCGATTCGGTAATGTGGAATCTACGAACAACTTTTTATGAGATTACAACTCATTATCATCAAACGGTTGACCAATTCGGCCATGTGGAACCTCAGAACAGCTTGTTATGAGATTACAACTCATTATCATCAAATAGTTGACCGATTCGATGATGTGGAATGTCAGAACAGCTTGTTATGAGATTGTAGCTCATTATCATCGAAGGGTTGACCGATTCGGCGATGTGGAACCTTAGAACAGCTTGTTATGAGATTACAGCTCATTATCATCGAATGATTGACTGATTCGGGGATGTGGAAACTCAAAATAGCTTGTTATGAGATTATAACCCATTATCATCGAACGGTTGACCGATTTGGTGATGTGGAACCTCAGAATAGCTTGTTATGAGATTGTAGCTTATTATCATCGAACAGTTGACCAATTCAGTGATGTGGAACCTTAGAATAGCTTGTTATGAGATTGTAGCTTATTATCATCGAACAGTTGACTGATTCGGCGATGTGCAACCTCAGAATGGCTTGTTATGAGATTACAACTCATTATCATCAAATGGTTGACTGATTTGGTAATGTGGAACCTCAGAACAACTTGTTATGAGTTTGTAGCTCATTATAATCGAATGGTTGACTGATTCGGCGATGTGGAACCTCAGAACAACTTGTTATGAGATTGCAGCTCATTATCATCGAATGGTTGACCGATTCGGTAATGTGGAACCTCAGAACAGCTTGTTATGAGATTGTAGCTCATTATCATCGAATAGTTGAATGATTCAGTGATGTGGAACTTCAGAATAGTTTGTTATGAGATTGCAGCTCATTATCATCAAAACGTTGACTGATTCGACAATGTGGAACCTCAGAACAGCTTGTTATGAGATTGCAGCTCATTATCATCGAATGGTTGACCGATTCAGCGATGTGGAACCTCAGAATAGCTTGTTATGAGTTTACACCTCATTATCATCAAACGGTTCACCGATTCAGTGTTGTGGAACCTCAGAATGGCTTGTTATGAGATTACAACTCATTATCATCGAATGGTTGACCGATTCAGCGTTGTGGAACCTCAGAATGGCTTGTTATGAGATTACAACTCATTATCATTGAACAGTTGACCGATTCGACGATGTGGAACCTTAGAATAGCTTTTTATGAGATTGTAGCTCATTATCAATGAATGATTGACTGATTCAGCAATGTGGAAACTCATAATAGCTTGCTATGAGATTGCAGCTCATTATCATCAAACAGTTGACCAATTCGGCGATGTGGAACCTTAGAACGGCTTGTTATGAGATTACAACTCATTATCATTGAACGGTTGACCGATTTGGCGATGTGGAACCTCAGAACAGATTGTTATGAGATTGTAGCTCATTATCATCAAACAGTTCACTGATTTGGTGATGTGGAACCTCAGAATAGCCTGTTATGAGATTGTAGCTCATTATCATTGAACGGTTAACCGATTCAACGATGTGGAACTTTAGAACAACTTGTTATGAGATTGTAGCTCATTATCAGCGAATGGTTGACCGATTTGGCGATGTGGAAGCTCAGAACAACTTGTTATGAGATTGTAGCTCATTATCATCGAACGGTTGACTGATTCGGCAATGTGGAACCTCAGAACAACTTGTTATGAGATTACAGCTCATTATCATCGAACGGTTGATTGATTCAGTGATGTGGAACCTGAAAATAGCTTGTTATAAAATTACAACTCATTATCATCGAACGGTTGACCAATTCAGCGATGTGGAACCTCAGAATGGCTTGTTATGAGATTACAACTCATTATCATCAAACGGTTGACCGATTCGGTAATGTGGAACCTCAAAACGGCTTGTTATGAGATTGCAGCTAATTATCATCGAACGGTTGACCGATTCGGTGATGTGGAACCTTAGAACAACTTGTTATGAGATTGTAGCTCATTATCATCGAACGGTTGACCGATTCAGCGATGTGGAACCTCAGAACGGCTTGTTATGACATTACAACTCATTATTATCAAACAGTTGACCGATTCGGCGATGTGGAACCTCAGAATGGCTTGTTATGAGATTACAACTCATTATCATCAAACGGTTGACCGATTTGGGGATGTGGAAGCTTAGAATAGCTTGTTATGAAATTGCAGCTCATTATCAGCAAATGGTTGACCGATTTGGCGATGTGGAACCTCAGAATAGCTTGTTATGAGATTATAGCTCATTATCATCAAATGATTGACCGATTTGGTGATGCTGAACCTCAGAATAGCTTGTTATGAGATTATAGCTCATTATCATCGAACAGTTGACTGATTCGGCGATGTGGAACCTCAGAATAGCTTGTTATGAGATTACCACTCATTATCATCGAATGGTTGACCAATTTGGCGATGTAGAACCTCAGAACGGCTTGTTATGGGATTACAACTCATTATCATCAAACGGTTGATCAATTTAGCGATGTGGAACCTCAAAATAGCTTATTATGAGATTGTAGCTTATTATCATCGAACAGTTGACTAATTTGATGATGTGGAACCTCAGAATGGCTTTCTATGAGATTGATGCTCATTATCATCGAACAGTTGACCGATTCGGCAATGTCAGACCTCATAACGGCTTGTTATGAGATTAGAACTCATTATCATCAAACGGTTGACCGATTCAGCGATGTGGAACCTCAGAACCGCTTGTTATGAGATTGTAGCTCATTATCATTGAATGGTTGACTGATTCAGCGATGTGGAACCTCAGAACAGCTTGTTATGAGATTATAGCTCATTATCATCAAATAGTTGACCCATTCAACGATGTGGAACCTCAGAACAACTTGTTATGAGATTGCAGCTCATTATCATCGAACGGTTGACTGATTCGGTGATGTGGAACCTACGAATAGCTTTTTATGAGATTACAACTCATTATCATCGAACGGTTGACCAATTCCGCGATGTGGAACCTCAGAATAGCTTGTTATGAGATTACAACTCATTATCATCAAATAGTTGACCGATTCGTCGATGTGGAACCTCAGAATAGCTTGTTATGAGATTGTAGCTCATTATCATCGAACGGTTGACCGATTTGGTGATGTGGAACCTTAGAATAGCTTGTTATGAGATTACAGCTCATTATCGTCGAATGATTGACTGATTCGGCGATGTGGAAACTCAAAGCAGCTTGTTATGAGATTACAACTCATTATCATCGAACGGTTGGCCGATTCGGTGATGTAGAACCTCAGAATAGCTTGTTATAGGATTACAACTCATTATCATTGAACGGTTGACTAATTCGGCGATGTGGAACCTTAGAACCACTTGTTATGAGATTGTAGATCATTATCATCGAACGGTTGACCGATTCGGCGATGTGGAACCTCAAAAAAGCTTGTTATAAGATTGTAGCTCATTATCATCGAACGGTTTACCGATTCGGTGATGTGGAACCTATGAACAGCTTGTTATGAGATTGCAGCTCATTATCATCAAATAGTTGACTGATTCGGCGATGTGGAACCTCAGAACAGCTTGTTATGAGATTACAACTCATTATCATGAAACGGTTGACCGATTCGGTGATGTGGAACCTCAGAATGGCTTGTTATGAGATTACAACTCATTATCATTGAACAGTTGACCGATTCGGCGATGTGGAACCTCAGAATGACTTGTTATGAGATTGCAGCTCATTATCATCAAATGATTGACCGATTTGGCTATGTGGAACCTTAGAATAGCTTGTTATGAGATTGCAGCTCATTATCATCAAACGGTTGACTGATTCAGCGATGTGGAACCTCAGAATGGCTTGTTATAAGATTACAACTCATTATCATCGAACGGTTGACCGATTCAGTGATGTGGAACCTTAAAATGGCTTGCTATGAGATTACAACTCATTATCATTGAACGGTTAACTGATTCAGTGATGAGGAACCTTAGAATGGCTTGTTATGAGATTACCACTCATTATCATCGAACACTTGACTGATTCGGTGATGTGAAACCTCAGAATAGCTTGTTATGAGATTGCAGCTTATTATCATCGAACGGTTGACCGATTCAGTGATGTGGAACCTTAAAATGGTTTGTTATGAGATTGTAGCTCATTATCATCAAATAGTTGACCGATTTGGTGATGTGGAACCTCAGAATGGCTTGTTATGAGATTAAAACTCATTATCATCGAATGATTGACCGATTCGGTGATGTGGAACCTCAGAATGGCTTGTTATGAGATTGTAGCTTATTATCATCGAATGGTTGACCGATTCGGCGATGTGGAACCTCAGAATAGCTTGTTATGAGATTGCAACTCATTATCATCGAAAGATTGACCGATTCGGCGATGTGGAACCTCAAAATAGCTTGTTATGAGATTGTAGCTCATTATCATTGAATGATTGACCAATTCAGTGATGTGGAACCTCAGAATAGTTTGTTATGAGATTGCAACTCATTATCATCGAACGGTTGACCGATTCGGCGATGTGGAACGTCAGAATTGCTTGTTATGAGATTGCAGCTCATTATCATCGAACGGTTGACCGATTCAGTGATGTGGATCCTTAGAATAGCTTATTATGAGATTGTAGCCCATTATCATCAAATGGTTGACCAATTCGGCGATGTGGAACCTCAGAATAGGTTCTTATGAGATTGCAACTCATTAGCATCGAATAGTTGACCGATTTGGCAATGTGGAACCTCAGAATAGCTTGTTATGAGATTACAACTCATTATCATCGAACGGTTGACTGATTCGGCTATGTGGAACCTGAGAATGGTTGGTTATGAGATTAAAACTGATTATCATCAAACGGTTGACTGATTCGGTGATGTGGAACCTTAGAAGGGCTTGTTATGAGATTGCAACTCATTATCATCGAACGGTTGACCAATTCGGCAATGTGGAACCTTAGAATAGCTTGTTATGAGATTACAGCTCATTATCATCGAACGGTTGACTGATTCACTGATGTGGAACCTCAGAATGGCTTGTTATGAGATTACAAATCATTATCATCAAACGATTGACCGATTCAGGGATGTGGAACCTCAGAATGGCTTGTTATGATATTACAACTCATTATCATCGAACGGTTGACCGATTTGGCGATGTGGAACCTCAGAATGGCTTGTTATGAGATTACAACTCATTATTATCGAACAGTTGACTGATTCGGCGTTGGGGAACCTCAGAATGACTTGTTATGAGATTACAACTCATTATCATCGAACGGTTGATCAATTCGGTGATGTAGAACCTCAAAATGGCTTGTTATGAAATTATAACTTATTATCATGGAATGGTTTACCGATTTGGCATTGTGGAACCTCAGAATGGCTTGTTATGCGATTACAACTCATTATCATCGAACGGTTGACCGATTCGGCGATGTGAAACCTTAAAACAACTTGTTCTGAGATTGTAGCTCATTATCATCAAATGGTTGACCGATTTGGCGATGTGGAACCTCAAAATAGCTTGTTATGAGATTACAACTCATTATCATCGAACAGTTGACCGATTCAGCCATGTGGAACCTTAGAACAGCTTGTTATGAGATTGTAGCTCATTATCATCAAACGGTTGACTAATTCGGCAATGTGGAACCTCATAACAGCTTTTTATGAGATTCCAACTCATTATCATCAAATGGTTGACATATTCGGCGATGTGGAACCTCAAAACAGCTTGTTATGAGATTGTAGCTCATTATCATCAAACAGTTGACCGATTCGGTGATGTGGAACCTCAGAACAGCTTGTTATGATATTGCAGCTCATTATCATCAAATGGTTGACTGATTCAGTGATGTGGAACCTCAGAATGGCTTGTTATGAGATTACAACTCATTATCATCAAATGGTTGATTGATTCAGTGATGTGGAACCTTAAAATAGCTTGTTATGTGATTGTAGCTCATTATCATCGAATGGTTGACCGATTTGGCGATGTGGAACCTCAGAACAACTTGTTATGAGATTACAACTCATTATCATCGAACAGTTGACCGATTTGGCGATGTGGAACTTCAGAATAGCTTGTTATCAGATTGTAGCTCATTATCATCGAACGGTTGACCGATTCGGCGATGTGGAACCTCAGAACAGCTTGTTATGAGATTGCAGCTCATTATCATCGAATGGTTGACCAATTTGATGATGTGGAACCTTAGAATACCTTGTTATGAGATTACAACTCATTATCATCAAATGGTTGACCGATTCGGTGATGTGGAACATCAGAATAGCTTGTTATGAGATTACAACTCATTATCATCAAACGGTTGACCGATTCGGCGATGTGGAACCTCAGAATGGATTGTTATGAGATTACAACTCATTATCATTGAACGGTTGACTGATTTGGCGATGTGGAACCTTAGAATGGCTTGTTATGAGATTACAAATCATTATCATTAAACGGTTGAGCGATTCGGTGATGTGGAACCTAAGAATGACTTGTTATGAGATTGTAGCTCATTATCATCGAATGGTTGACCGATTCGGTGATGTGGAACCTCAGTACAGCTTGTTATGAGATTACCACTCATTATCATGGAATGGTTGACTGATTCGGTGATGTGGAACCTCAGAATAGCTTGTTATGAGATTGTAGCTCATTATCATCCAATGATTGACCGATTTGGCGATGTGGAACCTTAGAACGTCTTGTTATGAGATTGCAGCTCATTATCATTGAATGGTTGATTGATTCAGTGATGTGGAACTTTAGAATAGCTTGTTATGAGATTGCAGCTCATTATGATCGAAGGGTTGACTGATTCAGTGATGTGAAACCTTAGAATAGCTTGTTATGAGATTGCAGCTCATTATCATCGAATAGTTGATCGATTCGGCGATGTGGAACCTCATAACAGCTTGTTATGAGATTGCAGCTCATTATCATCGAATGGTTGACCAATTTGACGATGTGGAACCTCAGAACAGCTTGTTATGAGATTATAGCTCATTATCATTGAACGGTTGACAGATTCGGTCATGTAGAACCTCAAAACAGCTTGTTATGAGATTACAACTTATTATCATCGAATGGTTGACTGATTCGGCATTGTGGAACCTCATAACGACTTATTATGAGATTACAACTCATTATCATTGAATGGTTGATCGATTTGGTGATGTGGAACATCAGAATGGCTTGTTATGAGATTACATTTCATTATCATCGAACGGTTGACCGATTCGGCATTGTGGAACCTCAGAATGGCTTGTTATGAGATTACAACTCATTATCATCGAACGGTTGACCGATTCGGTGATGTGGAACCTCAGAATAGCTTGTTATGAGATTGTAGCTCATTATCATTGAACGGTTGACTGATTCGGCGATGTGGAACCTTAGAATAGCTTGTTATTAGATTGCAACTCATTATCATCAAACGGTTGACCGATTCGGTGATGTGGAACCTCAGAATAGCTTGTTATGAGATTGCAGCTCATTATCATCGAATGGTTGACCGATTTGGTGATGTGGAACCTTAGAACAACTTGTTATGAGATTGTAGCTCATTATCATTAAACGGTTGACCGATTTGGTGATGTGGAACCTCAAAATGGCTTTTTATGAGATTACAACTCATTATCATCAAACGGTTAACTGATTCAGCAATGTGGAACCTCAAAACGGCTTGTTATGAGATTACAACTAATTATCATCAAACAATTGACCGATTCGGCGATGTGGAACCTCAGACTAGCTTGTTATGAGATTGTAGCTCATTAGCATCAAACGGTTGACCAATTCGGTGATGTGGAACCTCAGAACAGCTTGTTATGAGATTGTAGCTCATTATCATCGAATGGTTGACCGATTCGGTGATGTGGAACCTTAGAACAACTTGTTATTACATTGCAACTTATTATCATCAAACGGTTGACCGATTTGGTGATTTGGAACCTCAGAACAATTTGTTCATGAGATTACAACTCATTATCATCAAACGGTTGACCGATTCAATGACATGGAACCTCAGAATGGCTTGTTATGAGATTACAACTCATTATCATCAAACGGTTGACCGATTCAGTGATGTGGAACCTCAGAACAGCTTGTTATGAGATTGTAGCTCATTATCATCGAACGGTTGACCAATTCGGCAATGTGGAACCTTAGAACAACTAGTTATGAGATTGTAGCTCATTATCATCGAATGGTTGACTGATTTGCTGATGTAGAAACTCAAAATGGCTTGTCATGAGATTACAACTCATTATCATCAAACTGTTGACCGATTCGGTGATGTGGAACCTCAGAACAGCTTGTTATGAGATTGCAAATCATTATCATCGAACGGCTGACTGATTCGGCGATGTGGAACCTCAGAACGGCTTGTTATGAGATTACAACTCATTATCATTGAATGCTTGACCAATTCAGTAATGTAGAACCTCAGAACAACTTGTTATGAGATTAAAACTCATTATCATCGAACGGTTGGTCGATTCGGCAATGTAGAACCTTAAAACAGCTTATTATGAGATTGTAGCTCATTATCATCAAACGGTTGACCGATTTGGCAATCTGGAACCTTAGAACAACTTGTTATGAGATTGTAGCTCATTATCATCAAATGGTTGACTAATTCAACGATGTCAAACCTCAGAATAGCTTGTTATGAGATTGTAGCTCATTATCATTGAATGGTTGACTGATTCAGCGATGTCAAACTTCAGAATAGCTTGTTATGAGATTGCAGCTCATTATCATCGAACGATTGACCGATTCGGCGATGTGGAACCTCAGAATAGCTTTTTATGAGATTGTAGCTCATTATCATCCAACAGTTGACTGATTTGATGATGTGGAACCTCAAAATACCTTGTTATGAGATTGCAGCTCATTATCATTGAATAGTTGACCGATTCGGTGATGTGGAACCTCAGAACAACTTGTTATGAGATTACAACTTATTATCATCGAACAGTCGACCGATTCAGCGATGTGGAACCTCAGAATGGCTTGTTATGAGATTGTAGCTCATTATCATCAAACAGTTGACCAATTTGGTGATGTGAAACCTCAGAACGGCTTGTTATGAGATTACAACTCATTATCATCAAACGGTTGACCGATTCACTGATGTGGAACCTTAGAATAGCTTATTATGAGATTGCAGCTCATTATCATCGAACGGTTGACCAATTTGGCAATGTGGAACCTCAAAACAGCTTGTTATGAGATTGCAGCTCATTATCATCGAATGGTTGACCGATTCGGCAATGTGGAACCTCAAAATACCTTGTTATGAGATTGCAGCTCATTATCATCGAACGGTTGATTGATTCGGCGATGTGGAACCTCAGAACAGCTTGTTATGAGATTGCATCTCATTATCATCGAAGGGTTGACTGATTCGGCGATGTGGAACCTCAAAATAGCTTCTTATGAGATTACAACTCATTATCATCGAATGGTTGACCGATTCGACATTGTGGAACCTCTGAACGGCTTGTTATGAGATTACAACTCATTATCATTGAATGGTTGATCAATTCGGCGATGTGGAACCTCAAAATAGCTTGTTATGAGATTATAAGTCATTATCATCAAATGGTTGATTGATTTAGGGTTGTAGGACCTCAAAATGGCTTGTTAAGAGATTATAACTCATTATCATTGAATGGTTGACCGATTCGATGATGCGGAACCTCATAATAGCTTGTTATGAGATTGTAGCTCATTATCATCAAGCGGTTGACTGATTCGGCGATGTGAAACCTTAGAATAGCTTGTTATGAGATTGCAGCTCATTATCATCGAATGGTTGACTTATTCAGTGATGTGGAACCTCAGAATAGCTTGTTAGTAGATTACAGCTCATTATCATCGAACGATTGACTGATTCGGCGATGTGGAACCTCAGAATAGCTTGTTATGAGATTATAGCTCATTATCATCGAACGGTTGACCGATTCAGCGATGTAGAACCTCAGAATAGCTTGTTATGAGATTGCAGCTCATTATCATCGAACGATTGACCGATTCAGTGATGTGGAACCTCAGAACAGCTTGTTATGAGATTAAAACTCATTATCATCAAACGGTTGACTGATTCGGTGATGTAGAACCTCAGAATGGCTTGTTATGAGATTTCAACTTATTATCATCAAACGGTTGACCGATTCGGTGATGTGGAACCTCAAAATAGCTTGTTATGAGATTGCAGCTCATTATCATCGAACGGTTGACCGATTTAGCAATGTGGAACCTTAGAATAGCTTGTTATTAGATTGCAACTCATTATCATCGAATGGTTGACTGATTCAGTGATGTGGAACCTCAGAATGGCTTGTTATGAGATTACAACTCATTATCATCGAACGGTTGACCGATTCGGCGATGTGGAACGTCAGAATAGTTTATTATGAGATTGTAGCTTATTATCATTGAAAAGTTGCCTGATTTGGTGATATGGAACCTTAGAACAGCTTGTTATTAGATTACAGCTGATTATCATTGAACGGTTGACTGTTTCATTGATGTGGAACCTCAGAATGGTTTGTTATGAGATTACAACTCATTATAATCAAACATTTGACTGATTTGGTGATGTGGAACCTCAGAACAACTTATTATGAGATTGTAGCTCATTATCATCGAACAATTGACCAATTCTGTGATGTAGAACCTCAGAACAACTTGTTATGAGATTGCAGCTCATTATCATCGAACGGTTGACCGATTCGGCGATGTAGAACCTTAGAACAACTTGTTATGAGATTGTAGCTCATTATCATTGAATGGTTAACCAATTCTACGATGTGGAACCTCAGAACAACTTGTTATGAGATTGCAGCTCATTATCATCGAACGGTAGACTAATTCAGTGATGTGGAACCTCAGAATAGCTTGTTATGAGATTACAAATCATTATCATCAAACGGTTGACCAATTTGGCATTGTGGAACCTCAGAACAGCTTGTTATGAGATTACAACTCATTATCATCGAACGGTTGATTAATTTGGTGATGTGGAAACTCAAAACGGCTTGTTATGAGATTACAACTCGTTATCATCAAACAGTTGACCGATTCGGTGTTGTGGAACCTCAAAATGGCTTGCTATGAGATTACAACTTATTATCATCAAACGGTTGACTGATTCGGTGATGTGGAACCTCAGAACAGCTTGTTATGAGATTATAGCTCATTATCATCCAACAGTTGACCGATTCAACGATGTGGAACCTCAGAACAGCTTGTTATGATATTGTAGCTCATTATCATGAAACGGTTGACCGATTCGGCAATGTGGAACCTCAGAACAACTTGTTATGAGATTGCAGCTCATTATCATCGAACGGTTGACTGATTCAATAATATGGAACCTCATAATAGCTTGTTATGAGATTACAACTCATTATCATCAAATGGTTGACCGATTCGGCGATGTGGAACCTTAGAACGGCTTGTTATGAGATTACAACTCATTATCATTGAATGGTTGACCGATTCGGCGATGTGGAACCTCAGAATGGCTTGTTATGAGATTGTAGCTCATTATCATCGAATGGTTGACCGATTCAGTGATGTGGAACCTTAGAACAACTTGTTATGAGATTGCAGCTCATTATCATCAAACAGTTGACTGATTCGGTGATGTGGAACCTCAGAATGGCTTATTATGAGATTACAACTCATTATCATCGAACGGTTGACCAATTCAGCGATGTGGAACCTTAGAACAGCTTGTTATGAGATTACAACTCATTATCATCAAACGGTTGACCAATTCGGTGATGTGGAACCTCAGAATAGATTTTTATGAAATTGCAGCTCATTATCATTGAATGGTTGACCGATTCGGTGATGTGGAACCTCAAAATAGCTTGTTATGAGATTGTAGCTTATTATCATCAAACAGTTGATCGATTTGGCGATGTGGAACTTCAAAATAGCTTGTTATGAGATTGCAGCTCATTATCATCGCACGGTTCACCGATTCGGTGATGTGCAACCTCAGAATAGCTAGTTATGAGATTACAACTCATTATCATTGAATGGTTGACTGATTTGGCGATGTGGAAACTCAGAATGGCTTGTTATGAGATTACAACTCATTATCATCAAACGGTTGACCGATTTGGCGATGTGGAACCTTAGAATGGCTTGTTATGAGATTATAGATCATTATCATTGAACGGTTGAATGATTCAGCGATGTGGAACCTTAGAACAGCTTGCTATTAGATTGCAGCTCATTATTATCGAACGATTGACTGATTCGGTGATGTGGAACCTTAGAATGTCTTGATATGAGATTACAACTCATTATCATCAAATGGTTGACCAATTTGGCAATATGGAACCTCAGAATGGCTTGTTATGAGATTACAACTCATTATCATCGAATGGTTGACTGATTTGGCGATGTGGAACCTTAGAATGGCTTGTTATGGGATTACAACTCATTATCATCGAATGGTTGACTGATTCGGTGATGTGGAACCTTAGAATAGATTGTTATGAGATTGGAGCTTATTATCATCGAATGGTTGACCGATTCAGTAATGTGAAACCTCAAAAAGGCTTGTTATAAGATTGCAGCTCATTATCATTGAACGGTTGACTGATTAGGCGATGTGGAACCTCAGAATGGCTTGTTATGAGATTACAACTCATTATCATTGAACGGTTGACCAATTCAGCGATGTGGAACCTCAGAACAACTTGTTATGAGATTGTAGCTCATTATAATCGAATGGTTGACTGATTCGGTGGTGTGGAACCTCAGAACAACTTGTTATCAGATTGTAGCTCATTATCATCGAATGGTTGAGCGATTTGGCAATGTGGAACCTTAGAATAGCTTGTTATGAGATTGCAGCTCATTATCATCAAATGGTTGACCGATTTGGTGATGTGGAACCTTAGAATAGCTTGTTATAAGATTACAACTTATTATCATTGGACGGTTGACCGATTCGGTGATGTGGAACCTTAGAACGGCTTGTTATGAGATTAAAACTCATTATCACCGAATGGTTGACCGATTCGGTGATGTGGAACCTCAGAATAGCTTTTTATGAGATTGCAGCTCATTATCATCAAACGGTTGACCGATTCGGCAATGTGGAAGCTTAGAACTGCTTTTTATGAGATTGCAGCTCATTATCATTGAATGGTTGACCGATTCGGCGATGTGGAACCTTAGAATGGCTTGTTATGAGATTACAACTCATTATCATCGAACGGTTGACCAATTTGGTGATGTGGAACCTCAGAATGGCTTGTTATGAGATTACAACTCATTATCATCGAACGGTTGACCGATTCAGTGATGTGGAACCTTAGAATGGCTTGTTACGAGATTACAACTCATTATCATCGAACGGTTGATAGATTCAGCGGTGTGGAACGTCAGAATAGCTTATTATGAGATTGCAGCTCATTATCATCAAACGGTTGACCAATTCGGTGATGTGGAACCTTAGAATAGCTTGCTATGAGATTGTAGCTCATTATCATCAAATAGTTGACTGATTCAGTGATGTGGAACCTCAGAACAACTTCTTATGAGATTGTAGCTCATTATCATCAAACGGTTGACCGATTCGATGATGTGGATCCTCAAAACAGCTTGTTATGAGATTACAAGTCATTATCATCGAACGATTGACCGATTCAGCGATGTGGAACCTCAGAATGGCTTGTTATGAGATTACAACTGATTATCATCAAAAGGTTGACCGATTCGGTGATGTGGAACATTAGAATGGCTTGTTATGAGATTGTAGCTCATTATCATCAAACGGTTGACTGATTTAGTGATATGGAACCTTAGAACAGCTTGTTATGAGATTGCAGCTCATTATCATAGAACGGTTGACTGATTTGATGATGTGGAACCTTAGAATGCCTTGTTATGAGATAACAACTCATTATCATTAAATGGTTGACCGATTTAGTGATGTGGAACCTCAGAACAGCTTGTTATGAGATTGTAGCTCATTATCATCGAACAGTTGACCGATTTGTTAATGTGGAACCTCAGAATGGCTTGTTATGGGATTACAACTCATTATCATCAAACAATTGACCAATTCGGTGATATGGAACCTCAGAATGGCTTGTTATGAGATTGCATCTCATTATCATCGAGCGGTTGACCGATTCGGCGATGTGGAACCTTAGAACAACTTGTTATGAGATGTCAGCTCATTATCATCGAACGGTTGACTGATTTGATGATGTGGAACCTCAGAATGGATTGTTATGAGATTACAACTCATTATCATCAAATGGTTGACCGATTCGGTGATGTGGAACCTCAGAATGGCTTGTTATGAGATTACAACTCATTATCATCCAACGGTTGACCGGTTCGGTGATGTGGAACCTTAGAATGGCTTGTTATGAGATTACAAGTCATTATCATCAAACGGTTGACTGATTCAGCGATGTGGAACCTCAGAATAGCTTGTTATGAGATTAAAACTTATAATCATCAAATGATTGACCGATTTGGCGATGTGGAACCTCAGAATGGCTTGCTATGAGATTGCAGCTCATTATCATCGAACAGTTGACCGATTTGGCGATGTGGAACCTCAAAATGGCTTGTTATGAGATTACAACTCATTATCATTGAACAGTTGACAGATTCGGCGATGTGGAACCTCAGAATAGCTTGTTATGAGATTGAAGCTTCTTATCATTAAACGGTTGACCAATTCAGCGATGTGGAACCTTAGAACAGCTTGTTATGAGATTACAACTATTATCATCGAACAATTGACCGATTCGGCAATGTGGAACCTCAGAATAGCTTGTTATGAGATTGGAGCTCATTATCATCAAACGGTTGACCGATTCAGCGATGTGGAACCTTAGAACAGCTTATTATGAGATTGCAGCTCATTATCATCGAACGGTTGACCGATTCAGAGATGTGGAACCTCAGAACAGCTTGTTATGACATTAGAACTCATTATCATCAAACGGTTGACCAATTCAGGGATGTGGAACCTCAGAATGGCTTGTTATGAGATTACAACTCATTATCATCAAACGGTTGACTGATTCGGTGATGTGGAACCTTAGAACGGCTTGTTATGAGATTGCAGTTCATTATCATCGAATGGTTGACCGATTCTACGATGTGGAACCTTAGAACAGCTTGTTATGAGATTGTAGATCATTATCATCGAATAGTTGACTGATTCAGTGATGTGGAATCTAAGAACAACTTGTTATGAGATTACAACTCATTATCATCAAATGGTTTATCGATTCAGTGATGTGAAACCTTAGAATAGCTTATTATGAGATTATAGCTCATTATCATCGAATGATTGACCGATTCGGCGATCTGGAACCTCAGAATAGCTTGTTATGAGATTGCAGCTCATTATCATTGAATAGTTGACCAATTTAGCGATGTGGAACCTCAGAGCAGCTTGTTATGATATTGCAGCTCATTATCATTAAACGGTTGACCGATTTAGCAATGTGGAACCTCAGAATAGCTTGTTATGAGATTGCAGCTCATTATCATCGAACAGTTGACTGATTCGGCGATGTGGAACATCAGAATAGCTTGTTATGAGATTGCAGCTTATTAACATTGAATGGTTGACCGATTCGGCGATGTGGAACCTCAGAACAACTTGTTATTAGATTGTGGCTCATTATCATTGAACGGTTGACCGATTTGGCGATGTGGAACTTTAGAATAGCTTGTTATAAGGTTACAACTCATTATCATCAAATGATTGACTGATTCGACATTGTGGAACCTCAGAATGGCTTGTTATGAGATTACAACTCATTATCATCGAACGGTTCATCGATTTAGCTATGTGGAACCTCATAACGGCTTGTTATGAGATTATAACTAATTATCATCAAATGGTTGATCGATTCAGTATTGTGGAACCTCAGAATGGCTTATTATGAGATTACAACTCATTATCATCGAATGGTTGACCGATTCGGTGATGTGGATTCTCAGAACAACTTGTTATGAGATTGTAGCTCATTATCATTGAATGGTTGACCGATTCAGTGATGTGGAACCTTAGAATAGCTTAATCTGAGATTACAACTCATTATCATCAAACGGTTGACTGATTCGGTGATGTGGAACCTCAAAATGGCTTGTTATGAGATTGCAGCTCATTATCATCAAACGGTTGACCGATTTGGCGATGTGGAACCTTAGAACAGCTTGTTATGAGATTACAGCTCATTATCATCGAATGGTTGACTGATGCAGTGATGTGGAATCTCAGAATGGCTTGTTATGAGATTACAACTCATTATCATCGAACGGTTGACTGATTCGGTGATGTGGAACCTCAGAATGGTGTGTTATGAGATTACAACTCATTATCATCGAATGGTTGACCGATTTGACAATGTGGAACCTCAGAATGGCTTGTTATGAGATTACAACTCATTATCATCAAACGGTTGATCAATTCAGTGATGTGGAACCTTAGAACAGCTTGTTATGAGATTGTAGCTTATTATCATTGAACGGTTGACCGATTCAGCGATGTGGAACCTCAAAATGGCTTGTTATGAGATTGTAGCTCATTATCATCGAATGGTTGACTGATTCAGCGATGTCGAACCTCAGAATGGCTTGTTATGAGATTACAACTCATTATCATCGAACGGTTGACTGATTCAGCGATGTGGAACCTTAGAATAGCATGTTATGAGATTGGAGCTCATTATCATCGAACGGTTGACCGATTCGGCGATGTGGAACCTTAGAAAAGATTATTATGAGATTGTAGCTCATTATCATCGAACGGTTGACCGATTCGGCGATGTGGAACCTCAGAATAGCTTGTTATGAGATTGTAGCTCATTATCATGGAATAGTTGACCGATTCAGTGATGTGGAACCTCAGAATAGCTTGTTATGAAATTATAACTCATTATCATCAAATGATTGACCGATTCGGTGATGTGGAACCTCAGAATGACTTGTTATGAGATTACAACTCATTATCATTGAACGGTTGACCGATTCGGTGATATGGAATCTCAGAATGGCTTGTTATGAGATTGGAGCTCATTATCATCAAATGGTTGACTTATTTGGCAATGTGGAACCTTAGAACAACTTTTTATGAGATTATAGCTCATTATCATCAAATGGTTGACCGATTTGACAATGTGGAACCTCAAAATGGCTTGTTATGAGATTACAACTCATTATCATCGAATGGTTGACCGATTCGGTGATGTGGAACCTAAAAATGGCTTGTTATGAGATTAAAACTCATTATCATCAAACGGTTGACCGATTCGGTGATGTGGAACCCCGAAATAGCTTGTTATGAGATTATAGCTCATTATCATCGAATGGTTGACCGATTCGGCGATGTGGAACCTCAGAATAGCTTGTTATGAGATTGTAGCTCATTATCATCGAACGAGTGGCCGATTCGGTGATGTGGAACCTCAGAATAGCTTGTTATGAGATTGTAGCTCATTATCATCAAACGGTTGACCGATTTGGTGATGTGGAACCTCAGAACAACTTGTTATGAGATTACAACTAATTATCATCAAACGGTTGACTGATTTAGTGATGTGGAACCTCAGAATGGCTTGTTATGAGATTAAAACTCATTATCATCGAACGGTTGACCGATTCGGCAATGTGGAACGTCAGAATGGCTTATTATGAAATTACAACTCATTATCATCAAACAGATGATCGATTCGGAAATGTAGAACCTTAGAATAGCTTGTTATGAGATTACAGCTTATTATCATTGAATGGTTGACCGATTTGGTGATGTGGAACATAAAAATGGCTTGTTAAGAGATTGCAGCTCATTATCATCAAATGGTTGACCGATTCAGTGATGTGGAACCTCAGAACAGCTTGTTAAGAGATTGTAGCTCATTATCATTGAATGGTTGACCGATTCAGCGATGTGGAACCTTAGAACAACTTGTTATGAGATTGCAGCTCATTATCATCAAACGGTTGACCGATTCGGCGATGTAGAACCTCAGAACAGCTTGTTATGAGATTGCAGCTCATTATCATCAAACGGTTGACCGATTCGGCGATGTGGAACCTTAGAACAACTTTTTATGAGATTGTAGCTCATTATCATCAAACGGTTGACCGATTCAGTGGTGTGGAACCTTAGAATGGCTTGTTATGAGATTGTAGCTCATTATCATCGAATGATTGACCGATTCGGTGATGTGAAACCTCAGAATGCCTTGTTGTGAGATTACAACTCATTATCATCAAATAGTTGACCGATTCGGTGATGTGGAACCTCAGAAGGGCTTGTTATGAGATTACAACTCATTATCATCGAGTGGTTGACCGATTCGGTGATGTGGAACCTTAGAATGGCTTGTTATGAGATTACAACTCATTATCATCGAATGGTTGACCAATTAGGCGATGTGGAACCTCAGAATGGCTTGTTATGAGATTACAACTCATTATCATTGAACGATTGACCGATTTGGTGATGTGGAACCTCAAAATAGCTTGTTATGAGATTGCAGCTTATTATCATCGAACGGTTGACAGATTCAGCGATGTGGAACCTCAGAATAGCTTGTTAGGAGATTGCAGCTCATTATCATCGAAGGATTGACCGATTCAGTGATGTGGAACCTCAAAATAGCTTGTTATGAGATTGTAGCTCATTATCATTGAATGGTTGATCGATTCAGTGATGTGGAACCTCAAAACAGCTTGTTATGAGACTGTAGCTAATTATCATGGAATAGTTGACCGATTCGGCGATGTAGAACCTCAGAACGGCTTGTTATGAGATTACAACTCATTATCATCGAATGGTTGACCAATTTGGCCATGTCGATCCTCAGAATGGCTTGTTATGAGATTGCAGCTCATTATCATCGAACGGTTGACCGATTCAGTGATGTGGAACCTCAGAATGGCTTGTTATGAGATTATAACTCATTATCATCAAACAGTTGACCGATTCGGCGATGTGGAACCTCAAAAGGGCTTGTTATGAGATTACAACTCATTATCATTCAACGGTTGAGGGATTTGGTGATGTGGAACCTCAGAACCGCTCGTTATGAGATTGCAGCTCATTATAATCGAACGGTTGACAAATTCGGTGATGTGGAACCTCAGAACAGCTTGTTATGAGATTACAACTCATTATCATCGAATGGTTGATCGAGTCGGTGATGTGGAACCTCAGAATGGCTTGTTATGAGATTACAACCCATTATCATCAAACAGTTGACCGATTTGGCGATGTGGAACCTCATAACAGCTTGTTATGAGATTACAACTCATTATTGTCGAACGGTTGACCGATTCAGCGATGTGGAACCTCAGAATGGCTTGTTATGAGATTACCACTCATTATCATCAAATGGTTGACCGATTCAGTGATGTGGAACCTCAGAATAGCTTGTTATGAGATTATAGCTTATTATCATCAAACGGTTGACCGATTCAACGATGTGGAATCTCAGAACGGCTTATTATGAGATTGTAGCTCATTATCATCAAACGGTTGACCAATTTGGTGATGTGGAACCTCAGAACAGCTTATTATGAGATTACAACTCATTATCATCAAACTGTTGACCGATTTGGTGATGTGGAACCTCAGAATAGCTTATTATGAGATTGTAGCTCATTATCATCAAACGGTTGACCAATTCAGTGATGTGGAACCTCAGAACAACTTGTTATTAGATTGTAGCTCATTATCATCAAACAGTTGACCGATTCAGTGATGTGGAACCTCAGAACAGCTTGTTATGAGATTGCAACTCATTATCATCGAACAGTTGACCGATTCGGTGATGTAGAACCGCAGAATAGCTTGTTATGAGATTGCAGCTCATTATCATTGAGCGGTTGACCGATTCGGTGATGTGGAACCTAAAAATACCTTGTTATGAGCTTATAACTCATTATCATCGAACGGTTGACCGATTTAGCATTATGGAACCTCAGAATGGCTTGTTATGAGATTACAACTCATTATCATCTAACAGTTGATCGATTCAGCGATGTGGAACCTCAGAACAGCTTGTTATGAGATTACAACTCATTATCATCAAACGATTGGCCGATTCAGCATTGTGGAACCTCATAATGGCTTGTTATAAGATTATAACTCATTATCATCGAATGGTTGACAGATTCGGCGATGTAGAACCTCAGAACAGCTTGTTATGATATTGTAGCTCATTATCATCGAATAGTTGACCGATTCGGTGATGTGGAACCTCAGAATAGCTTGTTATGAGATTGTAGCTCATTATCATCGAATGGTTGACTGATTCGGCGATGTGGAACCTCAGAACAGCTTGTTATGAGATTGCAGCCCATTATCATTGAATGGTTGACTAATTTAGCAATCTGGAACCTCTGAACAACTTGTTATGAGATTATAACTCATTATCATCAAATGGTTGACCGATTCAGCGATGTGGAACCTCAGAATGGCTTGTTATGAGATTACATCTCATTATAATCGAATGGTTGGCCAATTCGGCAATGTGGAACCTAAGAACGACTTGTTATGAGATTACAGCTCATTATCATCAAACAGTTAACGGATTCGGTGATGTAGAACCTCAGAATGGCTTGTTATGAGATTACAACTCATTATCATTGAATGGTTGACCGATTCAGCGATGTGGAACCTCAAAATGGGTTGTTATGAGATTACAACTCATTATCATCAAACGGTTGACCGATTTGGCGATGTGGAACCTTAGAATAGCTTGTTATGAGATTGTAGCTCATTATCATCAAATGGTTGACCGATTCAGCGATGTGGAACCTCAGAATAACTTGTTATGAGATTATAGCTCATTATTATCGAACAGTTGACCGATTCGGCGATGTGGAACCTCAAAATAGCTTGTTATGAGATTGAAACTCATTATCATCAAACGGTTGATTGATTTGGTGATGTGGAACCTCATAATAGCTTGTTATGAGATTACAACTCATTATCATCGAACGATTGACCGATTCGGTGATGTGGAATGTTAGAATGGCTTGTTATGAGATTACAACTCATTATCATCGAATGGTTGACCAATTCGGTGATGTGGAACCTCAGAATGACTTGTTATGATATTCCAGCTCATTATCATAAAATGGTTGACCGATTCGGCGATGTGGAACCTTAGAACAACTTGTTATGAGATTGAAGCTCATTGTCATCGAATGATTGACTGAATCGGTGATGTGGAACCTCAGAACAGCTTGTTATGAGATTGCAGCTCATTATCATCAAATGGTTGACCGATTCGGCGATGTGGAACCTCAGAATAGCTTGTTATGAGATTACAACTCATTATCATTGAATGGTTGACCGATTCGGCGACGTGGAACCTTAGAACAACTTATTATGTGATTAGAACTCATTATCATTGAACGGTTGATCGATTCTGCGATGTGGAACCTCAGAACAGCTTGTTATGAGATTGCAGCTCATTATCATCGAACGGTTGACCGATTCAGCGATGTGGAACCTCAGAATAGCTTTTTATGAGATTGCAGCTCATTATCATCGAACGGTTGATCGATTCAGTGATGTGGAATCTTAGAACAAGTTGTTATGAGATTGCAGCTCATTATCATCGAATGGTTGACTTATTTAGCGATGTAGAACCTCAGAACGGCTTGTTATGAGATTACAACTCATTATCATCAAACGGTTGACCGATTTGGTGATGTGGAACCTTAGAGTGGCTTGTTATGAGATTACAACTCATTATCATCGAATGATTGACCGTATCAGTGATGTGGAACCTATGAATAGCTTGTTATGAGATTGTAGCTCATTATCATCAAACGGTTGACCGATTCGGCGATGTGAAACCTCAGAACAACTTGTTATGAGATTGCAGCTCATTATCATCGAACGGTTGACCGATTCAATGATGTGGAACCTCAGAACAGCTTGTTATGAGATTACAACTCATTATCATCAAACGGTTGACGGATTCGATGATGTGGAACCTCAGAATGGCTTATTATGAGATTACAACTCAATATCATCGAACAGTTGACCGATTCAGTGATCTGGAACCTCAGAATAGCTTGTTATGACATTACAGCTCATTATCATCGAACGGTTGACCGATTCGGTGATGTGGAACCTTAGAATAACTTATTATGAGATTGTAGCTCATTATCATTGAACATTTGACTAATTCGGGGATGTGGAACCTTAGAATGGCTTGTTATGAGATTGCAACTCATTATCATCAAACAGTTGACTGATTTGGTGATGTGGAAACTCAGAATGGGTTGTTATGAGATTATAACTCATTATCATTGAATGGTTGACCGATTTGGCGATGTGGAACCTCAAAATGGCTTTTTATGAGATTGTAGCTCATTATCATCACACAGTTGACCGATTCAGTGATGTGGAACCTCAAAATAGCTTGTTATGTTATTGTAGCTTATTATCACCGAACGGTTGACTAATTCGGCGATGTGGAACCTCAGAACAGCTTGCTTATTATCATCGAACGGTTGACTAATTCGGCGATGTGGAACCTCAAAACAACTTGTTATGAGATTGCAGCTCATTATCATCGAACGGTTGACCGATTCAGCGAGGTGGAACCTTAGAATAACTTATTATGAGATTACAACTCATTATCATTGAACGGTTGAACGATTCAGCATTATAGAACCTCAAAAAGGCTTGTTATGAGATTACAACTCATTATCATCGAACGGTTGATCGATTCGGCGATGTGGAACCTCAGAATGGCTTGTTATGAGATTACAACTCATTATCATTGAACGGTTGACCGATTCGGCATTGTGGAACCTTAGAATGGCTTGTTATGAGATTACAACTCATTATCATCAAATGGTTGACCGATTCGGTGATGTGGAACCTCAGAACAACTTTTTATGAGATTGCAACTCATTATCATCAAATGATTGACCAATTCGGCGATGTGAAACCTCAGAATAACTTGTTATGAGATTGTAGCTCATTATCATCGAACGGTTGACCGATTTGGCGGTGTGGAACCTCAAAATAGCTTGTTAAGAGATTACAACTCAATATCATCGAATGGTTGACCGATTCGGTGATGTGGAACCTTAGAATAACTTATTATCAGATTATAACTCATTATCATCGAACGGTTGACCGATTCGGTGATCTGGAACCTCAGAACAGCTTGTTATGATATTGTAGCTCATTATCATCGAACAGTTGACTGATTCGGTGATGTGGAACCTTAGAACAGCTTGTTATGAGATTGTAACTTATTATCATCAAACGGTTGACTGATTTGGTGATGTGGAACCTCATAATGGCTTGTTATGAGATTACAACTCATTATCATCGAAAGGTTGACTGATTTGGTGATGTGGAACCTCAGAATGGCTTTTTATGAGATTACAACTCATTATCATTGAATGGTTGACCGATTTGGTGATGTGGAACCTCAGAATGCCTTGTTATGAGATTACAGCTCAGTATCATCAAACAGTTGACCGATTCAGTGATGTGGAACCTCAAAATAGCTTGTTATGAGATTGTAGGTTATTATCATCCAATGGTTGACCGATTTGGTGATGTGGAACCTTAGAATGGCTTGTTATGAGATTGCAACTCATTATCATTGAATAGTTGACCGATTCAGCAATGTGGAACCTTAGAACAGCTGGTTATGAGATTGTAGCTCATTATCATGAAACAATTAACCGATTCGGTGATGTGGAACTTCAAAATAGCTTGTTATGAGATTGCAGCTCATTATCATCAAACGGTTGACCGATTCGATGATGTGGAACCTTAGAACAACTTGTTATAAGATTACAACTCATTATCATCGAACAATTGACTGATTCAGAATTGTGGAACCTCAGAACGGCTTGTTATGAGATTACAACTCATTATCATCAAATGGTTGATCGAATCAGCGATGTGGAACCTTAGAACGACTTGTTATGAGATTACAACTCATTATCATCGTACAGTTGACCGATTCGGCATTGTGGAACCTCAGAACTTGTTATGAGATTACAACTCATTATCATCAAACGGTTGACCGATTCGTCAATGTGGAACCTCATAATAGGTTGTTATGAGATTGTAGCTCATTATCATCAAATGATTGACCGATTTAGTGATGTGGAACCTCAGAATAACTTGTTATGAGATTGTAGCTTATTATCATCGAATGATTGACCGATTCAGTGATGTGGAACCTTAGAATAGTTTCTTATGAGATTGCAGCTCATTATCATCGAATGGTTACTGATTCGGTGATGTGGAACCTCAGAATAGCTTGTTATGAGATTACAACTCATTATAATCGAACAGTTGACCGATTCAGTGATGTGGAACCTCAGAATGGCTTTTTATAAGATTACAACTCATTATCATAGAACGGTTGACTAATTTGGTGATGTGGAACCTCAGAATGGCTTGTTATGAGATTACAACTCATTATCATCAAACGGTTGACCGATTTGGCGATGTGGAACCTCAGAATAGCTTATTATGAGATTACAACTTATTATCATCAAATGGTTGACTGATTCAGTGATGTGGAACCTTAGAACGGCTTGTTATGAGATTGTAGCTCATTATCATCGAACAGTTGACTGATTCAGCGTTGTGGAACCTTAGAATGGCTTGTTATGAAATTACAACTCATTATCATCAAACAGTTCACCGATTCAGCGATGTACAACCTCAGAATGGCTTGTTATGAGATTACAACTCATTATTATAGAATGGTTGACCGAATCAGCAATGTGGAACCTCAGAATAGCTTGTTATGAGATTGTAGCTCATTATCATCGAACAGTTGACCGATTCGGCGATGTGGAACCTCAGAATAGCTTGTTATGAGATTGTAGCTCATTATCATCGAACAGTTGACCGATTAAGTGATGTGGAACCTCAGAATGGCTTGTTATGAGATTACAACTCATTATCATCGAATGGTTGACCGATTCGGTGATGTGGAACCTCAGAACTGCTTGTTATGATATTACAACTCATTATCATCAAACGGTTGACTGATTTGGTGATGTGGAACCTTAGAACAGCTTGTTATGAGATTGTAGCTCATTATCATTGAACGGTTGACCGATTTGATGATGTGGAACCTTAGAACAACTTGTTATGAGATTGCAGCTCATTATCATCGAATGGTTGACCAATTCGGTGATGTGGAACCTCAGAATGGCTTGTTATGAGATTACAACTCATTATCATCGAACGGTTGACCGATTCGGTGATGTGGAACCTCAGAACAGCTTGTTATGAGATTACAGCTCATTATCATTGAACGGTTGACCGATTCAGTGATGTGGAACCTCAAAATAGCTTGTTATGAGATTGTAGCTCATTATCATTGAATAGTTGACTGATTCAGTGTTATGGAACCTTAGAATAGCTTGTTATGAGATTACAACTCATTATCATCAAACGATTGATCAATTCGGCAATGTGGAACCTCAGAACGGCTTGTTATGAGATTACAACTCATTATCATCGAACGGTGAGCAATTCGACAATGTAGAATTTCAAAATGGCTTGTTATGAAATTGCAGCTCATTATCATCGAACGGTTGACCGATTCGGCGATGTGGAACCTTAGAATAGCTTGTTATGAGATTGCAACACATTATCATCAAACTATTGACTGATTTGGCGATGTGGAACCTCATAACAGCTTGTTATGAGATTAAAACTCATTATCATCAAACGGTTGACTGATTCGATGATGTGGAACCTCAGAAAGGCTTTTTATGAGATTACAACTCATTATCATCGAACGGTTGACCGATTCGGTGATGTGGAACCTCAGATAAACTTGTTATGAGATTGCAGCTTATTATCATCGAATCGTTGACCGATTTGGCGATGTGGAACCTCAAAACGGCTTGTTATGAGATTACAACTCATTATCATCAAATGGTTGACAGATTTGGTGATGTGGAACCTCAGAATAGCTTGTTATGAGATTGTAGCTCATTATCATCGAATAGTTGACCGATTCGGTGATGTGGAACTTTGGAATAGCTTGTTATGAGATTGCAGCTCATTATCATTGAACGATTGACTGATTCGGCGACGTGGAACATCAAAACAGCTTATTATGAGATTGCAGCTCATTATCATTGAATGGTTGACTGATTCAGCGATCTAGAACCTCTGAACAGCTTGTTATGAGATTACAACTCATTATCATTGAATGGTTGACCGATTCAGTGATGTGGAACCTCAGAATGGCTTGTTATGAGATTACATCTCATTATCATAAAACGGTTGACCAATTTGGCAATGTGGAACCTCAAAATGGCTTGTTATGAGATTACAGCTGATTATCATCAAACAGTTAACCGATTCAGCGATGTGGAACGTCACAATGGCTTGTTATGAGATTACAACTCATTATCATTGAATGGTTGACCGATTCGGCGATGTGGAACCTCAGAATGGCTTGTTATGAGATTACAACTCATTATCATCAAACGGTTGACCGATTTGGCGATGTGGAACTTCAGAATAGCTTGTTATGAGATTGTAGCTCATTATCATCAAACATTTGACTGATTCAGCGATGTGGAACCTCAGAACAACTTGTTATGAGATTGTAGCTCATTATCATTAAATAGTTGACCGATTCAGCGATGTGGAACCTCAGAATAGCTTTTTATGAGATTAAAGCTCATTATCATCAAATGGTTGACTGATTTGGTGATGTGGAACCTCAGAATAGCTTGTTATGAGATTACAACTCATTATCATCGAACGATTGACTGATTCGGTGATGTGGAATGTTAGAATCGCTTGTTATGAGATTACAACTCATTATCATCAAATGGTTGACCGGTTCAGCGATGTGGAACCTTGGAACGGTTTGTTATGAGATTGTAGCTCATTATCATCAAATGGTTGACTGATTCTGTGATGTGGAACCTTAGAACAACTTGTTATGAGATTAAAGCTTATTATCATCAAACGATTGACTGATTCGGCGATGTGGAACCTCAGAACAGCTTGTTATGAGATTGCAGCTCATTATCATCAAACGGTTGACCGATTCGGTGATGTGGAACCTCAGAATAGCTTGTTATTAGATTACAACTCATTATCATTGAATGGTTGACCAATTCGGCGATGTGGAACCTTAGAACAGCTTGTTATGAGATTACAACTCATTATCATTGAACGGTTGATCAATTCTATGATGTGGAACCTCAGAACGGCTTGTTATGAGATTACAGCTCATTATGATCGAACGGTTGACTGATTCGGCGATGTGGACCCTCAAAATAGCTTGTTATGAGATTGAAGCTCCTTATCATCAAACGGTTGACCGATTCAACAATGTGGAACCTTAGAACAACTTGTTATGAGATTACAACTATTATCATCAAACGGTTGATTGATTCGGTGATGTAAAACCTCAGAATAGCTTGTTATGAGATTACAACTCATTATCATCCAACAGTTGATTGATTCAGCGATGTGGAACCTTAGAACAGCTTTTTATGAGATTACAGCTCATTATCATCAAACGGTTGACCAATTCAGCGATGTGGAACCTTAGAAAAAGTTGTTATGAGATTGCAACTCATTATCATTGAACGGTTGACTGATTTAGCGATGTGGAACCTTAGAACGGCTTGTTATGAGATTACAACTCATTATCATCGAATGGTTGACCGATTCGGCGATGTGGAACCTTAGAATGACTTGTTATGAGATTACAACTTATTATCATCGAATGATTGACCGATTCGGTGATGTAGAACCTATGAATAGCTTGTTATGAGATTCTAGCTCATTATCATCAAACGGTTGACCGATTCGCCAATGTGGAACCTCAGAACAACTTGTTATGAGATTGCAGCTTATTATCATCGAACGGTTGACTGGTTCGGCGATGTGGAACCTGAGAATAGCTTGTTATGAGATTACAACTCATTATCATCAAACGGTTGACCGATTCGGCGATGTGGAACCTCAAAATGGCTTATTATGAGATTACAACTCAATATCATCAAACGGTTGACCGATTCGGCGATCTGGAACCTCAGAACGGCTTGTTATGACATTGCAGCTTATTATCATCGAACGGTTGACTGATTCGGTGATGTGGAACCTTAGAAAAACTTATTATGAGATTGTAGCTCATTATCATCAAACATTTGACTGAATCGGCGATGTGAAACCTTAGAATGGCTTGTTATGAGATTACAACTCATTATCATCGAACGATTGACCGATTTGGCGATGTGGAACCTCAAAATGGCTTGTTATGAGATTACAACTCATTATCATTGAACGGTTGACCGATTCAGCAATGTGGAACCTCAGAATGGCTTGTTATGAGATTGCAGCTCATTATCATCACACAGTTGACCGATTCAGCGATGTGGAACCTCAAAATACCTTGTTATGTTATTATAGCTTATTATCATCGAACGCTTGACTGATTCAGCGATGTGGAACCTCAGAACAACTTGTTATGAGATTGTAGCTCATTATCATCGAACGGTTGACCAATTCGGTGATGTCAAACCTCAGAATAGCTTGTTATGAGATTACAGCTCATTATCATCGAACAGTTGACCGATTCGGTAATGTGGAACCTTAGAACAACTTATTATGAGATTACAACTCATTATAATCGAACGGTTGACCGATTTGGCATTGTAGAACCTCAGAAAGGCTTGTTATGGATTACAACCCATTATCATCGAATGGTTGATCGATTCGGCGATGTGGAACCTTAGAATGGCTTGTTATGAGATTACAACTCATTATCATCGAACAGTTGACCGATTCAGCGTTGTGGAACCTTAGAACGGCTTATTATGAGATTACAACTCATTAGAATAGCTTGTTATGAGATTGCAGCTCATTATCATCAAATGGTTGACCGATTCAGTGATGTGCAACCTTAGAACAACTTATTATGAGATTAAAACTCATTATCATCGAATGGTTGACTGATTTGGCATTGTAGAACATCAAAAAGGCTTGTTATAAGATTACAACTCATTATCATCAAACGGTTGATCGATTCGGTGATGTGGAAACTTAGAACAGCTTGTTATGAGATTACAACTTATTATCATCGAACGGTTGACCGATTCGGCGTTGTGGAACCTTAGAATGGCTTTTTATGAGATTACAACTCATTATCATCAAACGGTTGACCGATTCGGCGATGTGGAACCTCAGAATAGCTTGTTATGAGATTGCAGCTCATTATCATTGAACGGTTTACCAATTCAGTGACGTGGAACCTCAGAATAACTTGTCATGAGATTGCAGCTCATTATCATCGAACGGTTGACCGATTTGGCGATGTGAAACCTCAGAAACGCTTGTTAAGAGATTACAACTCAATATCATCGAACGGTTGACCGATTCGGCGATGTGGAAACTTAGAACGGCTTATTATGAGATTATAACTCATTATCATCAAATGGTTGGCCGATTCGGCGATGTGGAACCTCAGAATGGCTTGTTATGAAATTGTAGCTCATTATCATCGAATGGTTGACCAATTCGGTGATGTGGAACCTTAGAACAGCTTGTTATGAGATTGCAACTCATTATCATCGAATGGTTGACTGATTTGGCGATGTGGAACCTCAGTATGGCTTGTTATGAGATTACTACTCATTATCATCGAACGGTTGACTGATTTGGTGATGTGGAACCTCAGAATGACTTTTTATGAGATTACAACTCATTATCATTGAATGGTTGACCGATTCGGCGATGTGGAACCTCAGAATGGCTTGTTATGAGATTACAGCTCATTATCATCAAACAGTTGACTGATTCAGCGATGTGGAACCTCAAAACAGCTTGTTATGAGATTGTAGGTTATTATCATCGAACGGTTGACCAATTCGGCGATGTGGAACCTCAGAACGGCTTGTTATGAGATTATAGCTCATTATCATCAAACAGTTGAGCGATTCGGCGATGTGGAACCTTAGAATAGCTTGTTATGAGATTGTAGCTCATTATCATCAAACGGTTGACCGATTCGGTGATGTGGAACCTCAAAATAGCTTGTTATGAGATTGCAGCTCATTATCATCAAACGGTTGACCAATTCGGTGATATGGAACCTTAGAAGAACTTGTTATGAGATTACAACTCATTATCATCAAATGGTTGACCGATTCGGCATTGTGGAACCTTAGAATGGCTTGTTATGAGATTATAACTCATTATCATCGAATGGTTGATCGATTCGGAAATGTGGAACCTCAGAATGGCTTGTTATGAGATTACAACTCATTATCATCAAACGGTTGACCGATTTGGCATTGTGGAACCTTAAAACTTGTTATGAGATTACAACTTATTATCATCAAACGGTTGACTGATTCATCGATGTGGAACCTCAGAACAACTTGTTATGAGATTGTAGCTCATTATCATCAAACGATTGACCGATTCGGTGATGTGGAACCTTAGAATAGCTTGTTATGAGATTGTAGCTCATTATCATCGAATGACTGACTGATTCGGTGATGTGGAACCTTAGAATAGCTTGTTATGAGATTACAGCTCATTATCATCGAATGGTTACTGATTTGGCAATATGGAATCTCAGAACAGCTTGTTATGAGATTACAACTCATTATCATCGAATAGTTGACCAATTCAGCGATGTGAAACCTCATAATGGCCTGTTATAAGATTACAACTCATTATCATAGAATGGTTGACTAATTCAGCGATGTGGAACCTCAGAATGGCTTGTTATGAGATTACAACTCATTATCATCGAACGGTTGACTGATTCGGCGATGTGGAACCTCAGAACATCTTATTATGAGATTGCAGCTTATTATCATCAAACTATTGACTGATTGAGGGATGTGGAACCTCAGAACGGCTTGTTATGAGATTGTAGCTCATTATCATCAAATGGTTGACTGATTCAGTGATGTGGAACCTCAGAATGGCTTGTTATGAGATTACAGCTCATTATCATCGAACGGTTGACCGATTCGACGATGTGGAACCTCAGAATGGCTTGTTATGAGATTATAACTCATTATCATCAAACGGTTGACCAATTCGGCAATGTGGAACCTCAAAAATGCTTGTTATGAGATTACAACTCATTATCATCGAACGGTTGACCGATTTGGCGATGTGAAAGCTCAGAGCAGCTTGTTATGAGATTGTAGCTCATTATCATTGAACGGTTGACCGATTTGGCGATGTGGAACTTTAGAACGGCTTGTTATGAGATTTTAGCTCATTATCATCAAATGGTTGACCGATTCGGTGATGTGGAACCTTAGAATGGCTTGTTATGAGATTACAACTCATTATCATCAAACGGTTGACCGATTCAGTGATGTGGAACCTCAGAACAATTTGTTATGAGATTATAACTCATTATCATCGAATGGTTGACTGATTCAGTGATGTGGACCCTCAAAATAGCTTGTTATGAGATTGTAGCTCACTATCATCGAATAGTTGACCGATTCGGCGATGTGGAACCTCAGAACAGCTTGTTATGAGATTACAACTCATTATCATCAAATGATTGACCGGTTCGGTGATGTGGAACCTTAGAACGGCTTGTTATGAGATTACAACTCATTATCATCGAACGGTTGACCAATTCGGCAATGTGGAACCTCAAAACGGCTTGTTATGAGATTACAACTCATTATCATCTAACGGTTGACAGATTCGGCGATGTGGAACCTTAGAATAGCTTTTTATGAGATTGCAGCTCATTATCATCGAACGGTTGATTGATTTGGCGATGTGGAACCTCAGAACGGCTTGTTATGAGATTAAAACTCATTATCATTGAATGGTTGACTGATTTGATGATGTGGAACCTCAGAATGGCTTTTTATGAGATTACAACTCATTATCATTGAACGGTTGACCGATTCGGCGATGTGGAACCTCAGAACAGCTTGTTATGAGATTGTATCTTATTATCATCGAATGGTTGACCGATTTGGTGATGTAGAACCTCAGAACGGCTTGTTATGAGATTGCAGCTCATTATCATCAAATCGTTGACCGATTTAGTGATGTGGAACCTCAGAACGACTTGTTATGAGATTACAACTCATTATCATCGAACGGTTGACCGATTCGGTGATGTGGAACCTTAGAACAACTTACTATGAGATTATAGCTCATTATCATCAAACGGTTGACCGATTCAGTGATGTGGAACCTTAGAACAACTTGTTATGAGATTGCAGCTCATTATCATCAAACAATTGACCGATTCAGCGATGTGGAACCTCAGAACAGCTTGTTATGAGATTGTAGCTCATTATCATTGAACAGTTGACCGATTTGACGATGTGGAACCTCAGAACAGCTTGTTATGAGATTGCAGCTCATTATCATTGAATGGTTGACCGATTCGGCGATGCAGAATGTTAGAATAGCTTGTTATGAGATTGCTACTCATTATCATTGAACGGTTGACCAATTCGGCGATGTGAAACCTTAGAATAGCTTGTTATGAGATTACAACTTATTATCATTGAACGGTTGACTGATTCGGCAATGTGGAACCTCAGAATAGCTTATTATGAGATTGCAACTCATTATCATCAAACGGTTGACTGATTCAGTGATGTGGAACCTCAGATTAGCTTGTTATGAGATTACAACTCATTATCATCGAATGGTTGACTGATTTGGCATTGTGGAACCTCAGAACAGCTTATTATGAGATTACAACTCATTATCATCAAACAGTTGATCGATTCAGTGATGTGGAACCTCAGAATGGCTTGTTATGAGATTACAACTCATTATCATTGAATGGTTGACCGATTCAGCATTATGGAACCTCAGAATGGCTTGTTATGAGATTACAACTCATTATCATTGAACGGTTGACTGATTCAGTGATGTGGAACCTCAGAATAGCTTGTTATGAGATTGTAGCTCATTATCATCAAACGGTTGACCGATTCAGTGATGTGGATCCTTAAAATAGCTTTTTATGAGATTGCAGCTCATTATCATCGAACGGTTGATTGATTCAGTGATGTAGAACCTCAGAATAGCTTGTTATGAGATTGTAGCTCATTATCATCGAATGGTTGACCAATTCAGTGATGTAGAACCTTAGAATAGCTTGTTATGAGATTACAACTCATTATCATCGAATAGTTGACTGATTCAGTGATGTGTAACCTCAAATTAGCTTGTTATGAGATTACAACTCATTATCATTAAACGGTTGACCGATTCGGCGATGTGGAACCTCAGAATGGCTTGTTATGAGATTGCAACTCATTATCATCAAACGGTTGACAGATTCAGCGATGTGGAACCTTAGAATAGCTTGTTATGAGATTGCAGCTCATTATCATTGAACGGTTGACCAATTCGGCAATGTGGAACCTCAGAATGGCTTGTTATGAGATTACAACTCATTATCATCAAATGGTTGATCGATTCGGAGATGTGGAACCTCAGAATGGCTTGTTATGAGATTACAACTCATTATCATCGAATGGTTGACTGATTCGGTGATGTGCAACCTTAGAATAGCTTGTTATGAGATTGCAGCTCATTTTCATCGAACGGTTGACCGATTCGGCGATGTGGAACCTCAGAACTGCCTGTTATGAGATTGCACCTTACTATCATCAAACGGTTGACCGATTCAGTGATGTGGAACCTTAGAAGAGCTTGTTATGAGATTGTAGGTCATTTTCATCAAATGGTTGACCAATTCAGTGATGTGGAACCTCAGAACAACTTGTTATGAGATTGTAGCTCATTATCATCAAACAATTGACTGATTTGGCGATGTGGAACCTCAGAACAACTTGTTATGAGATTACAACTCATTATCATCGAACAGTTGACCGATTCGGCGATGTGGAACCTTAGAATGGCTTGTTTTGAGATTACAACTCATTATCATCAAACGGTTGACCGATTCGGCGATGTGGAACCTAAGAACGACTTGTTATGAGATTGCAGCTCATTATCATCGAACGGTTGACCGATTCGGCGATGTGGAACCTTAGAATAGCTTATTATGAGATTGCAGCTCATTATCATTGAACGGTTGACTGATTCAGTGATGTGGAACCTCAAAATGGCTTGCTATGAGATTACAACACATTATCATCAAATGATTCACCGATTTAGGGATGTAGAACCTTAGAATGGCTTGTTATGAGATTACAACTCATTATCATCAAATGGTTGACCGATTCGATGATGTTGAACCTCAGAATGGCTTGTTATGAGATTACAACTCATTATCATTGAACGGTTGACCAATTCGGTGTTCTAAAACCTCAGAATGACTTGTTATGAGATTACAACTCATTATCATCGAACGGTTGATCGATTCAGCGATATGGAACTTCAGAACGGCTTGTTATGAGATTACAACTCATTATCATTGAATGGTTGACCTATTCGGCATTGTGGAACCTCAGAATGGCTTGTTATGAGATTACAACTCATTATCATCGAATGGTTGACCGATTCGGCAATGTGGAACCTCAGAACAACTTGTTATAAGATTGTAGCTCATTATCATCGAATGGTTGACCGATTCGGCGATGTGGAATCTCAGAATAGCTTGTTATGAGATTACAACTCATTATCATCGAGCGATTGACCGATTTAGCAATGTGGAACCTTGGAACATCTTGTTATGAGATTGTAGCTCATTATCATCAAAAGGTTGACTGATTTCGTGATGTGGAACCTCAGAACCGCTTGTTATGAGATTGCAACTCATTATCATCGAATGGTTGATCAATTCGGCGATGTGAAACCTCAGAATAGCTTGTTATGAGATTGCAGGTCATTATCATCGAATGATTGACCGATTCATTGATGTGGAACCTTAGAATAGCTTGTTATGAGATTGCAGCTCATTATCATCAAACGGTTGACTAATTTGGCGATGTGGAGCCTCAGAACAACTTGTTATGAGATTGAAGCTTATTATTATTGAATGGTTGACCGATTCAATGATGTGGAACCTCAGAACAACTTGTTATGAGATTACAACTCATTATCATCGAATGATTGACCGATTTAGCATTGTGGAACCTTAAAACTGTTTGTTATGAGATTACAACTCATTATCATCGAACGGTAGATCGATTCGGTGATGTGGAACCTCAGAATGGCTTGTTATGAGATTACAACTCATTATCATCGAATGGTTGACTGATTCAGCATTGTGGAACCTTAGAATCGCTTGTTATGGGATTACAACTCATTATCATTGAATGGTTGACCGATTTGGCGATGTGGAACATCAAAATAGCTTGTTATGAGATTATAGCTCATTATCATCGAACGGTTGACCGATTCAATGATGTGGAACCTAAGAATAGCTTTTTATGAGATTGCAGCTCATTATCATTGAATGGTTGACCGATTCGGTGATGTGGAACCTCAGAATAGCTTGTTATGAGATTGCAGCTCATTATCATCAAATTGTTGACCGATTCGGCAATGTAAAAGTTTAGAATAGCTTGTTATGAGATTGTAGCTCATTATCATCGAACGGTTGACCAATTCAGTGATGTGGAATCTCAGAACATCTTGTTATGAGATTGCAGCTCATTATCATCGAATGGTTGACCGATTCAGTGATGTAGAACCTTAGAATAGCTTTTTATGAGATTACAACTCATTATTATCGAACGGTTGACTAATTCAATGATGTGGAACCTCAGAACGGCTTGTTATGAGATTACAACTCATTATCATCAAATGGTTGACCGATTCGGTGATGTAGAACCTTAGAATGGCTTGTTATGAGATTAAAACTCATTATCATCGAACGGTTGACTGATTCACTGATGTGGAACCTAAGAATGACTTGTTATGAGATTGTAGCTCATTATCATCGAACGGTTGACCGATTCAGTGATGTGGAACCTCAAAACGGCTTGTTATGAGATTATAACTAATTATCATCAAATGGTTGACTGATTTGTTGATGTAGAACCTCAGAATAGCTGCTTGTGAGATTGTAGCTCATTATCATCGAATGGTTGACCGATTCGGTGATGTGGAAGCTCAGAACAACTTATTATGAGATTACAGCTCATTATCATTGAACGGTTGACCGATTCGGTGATGTGGAACCTCAGAACAGCTAGTTATGAGATTGCAGCTCATTATGATCAAAGAGTTGACTGACTCGGCGATGTGGAACTTGAGAATAGCTTGTTATGAGATTGCATCTCATTATCATCGAACAGTTGATCGATTCGGCAATGTGGAACCTTAGAACAGCTTGTTATGAGATTGCAGCTCATTATCATTGAATGGTTGACCGATTGGGCGATGTGGAACCTCACAATAGCTTGTTATGAGATTGCAGCTCATTATCATTGAACGGTTGACCGATTCAGTGATGTAGAACCTTAGAACAGCTTGTTATGAGATTACAACTCATTGTCCTCGAACGGTTGACTTATATGGCATTGTGGAACTTCATAATGGCTTGTTATGAGATTACAACTCATTATCATCGAATGGTTGATCGATTCAGTGATGTGGAACCTCATAATGGCTTGTTATGAGATTACAACTCATTATCATCGAACGGTTGACCGATTTGGCGATGTGGAACCTCAGAATGGCTTGTTATGCGATTACAACTCATTATCATTGAACGATTGATCGATTCGGTGATGTGGAACCTCAGAACCTCTTGTTATGAGATTGCAGCTTATTATCATCGAACGGTTGATGGATTCAGCGATGTTGAACCCTAGAACAGCTTGTTAAGAGATTGCAGCGCATTATCATTGAACGGTTGACTGATTCAGTGATATGGAACCTCAAAATAGCTTGTTATGAGATTACAGATCATTATCATTGAATCGTTAACCAATTCAATGATGTGGAACCTCATAATAGCTTGTTATGAGATTGTAGCTCATTATCATGGAATAGTTGACCGATTCAGCGATGTGGAACCTCAGAACGACTTGTTATGAGATTACAACTCATTATCATCGAATGGTTGACCGATTCGACGATGTGCAACCTCAGAATGTCTTGTTATGAGATTGCAGCTCATTATCATCGAATGGTTGACCGATTCAGTGATGTGGAACCTCAGAATGGCTTGTTATGAGATTACAAATCATTATCATCGAAAGGTTGACCGATTCGGCGATGTGGAACCTCAGAATGGCTTGTTATGAGATTACAACTCATTATCATCCAACAGTTGACGGATTCGGTGATGTAGAACTTCAGAACCGCTTGTTATGAGATTGTAGCTCATTATCATCAAACGGTTGACCAATTCAGTGATGTGGAACCCCAGAATAGCTTGTTATGAGATTGTAGCTCATTATCATTAAACGGTTGACCGATTTGACGTTGTGGAACCTCAGAATGGCTTGTTATGAGATTACAACTCATTATCATCGACGGTTGACCGATTCAGTGATGTGGAACCTCAGAATGGCTTGTTATGAGATTACAACTCATTATCATCAAATGATTGACCGATTAAGTGATGTGGAACCTCAGAATAGCTTGTTATGAGATTGTAGCTCATTATCATCAAACAGTTGACTGATTCGACGATGTGGAACCTCAGAATAGCTTGTTATGAGATTGTAGCTCATTATCATCGAATGGTGGACCGATTCGGCGATGTGGAACCTCAAAATAGCTTGTTATGAGATTACAACTCATTATCATCGAACGGTTGACCGATTCGGCAATGTGGAACCTCAGAATGGCTTGTTATGAGATTACAGCTCATTATCATCAAACGGTTGACTGATTCAGCGATGTGGAACCTCAGGATGGCTTGTTATGAGATTGCAGCTCATTATCATTGAATGGTTGACCGATTTGGTGATATGGAGCCTTAGAATAGTTTGTTATAAGATTGTAGCTCATTATCATCGAACGGTTGACCGATTCAATGATGTGGAACCTCAGAACAGCTTGTTCTGAGATTACAACTCATTATCATCAAACGGTTGACTGATTTGGCGATGTGAAACCTCAGAATGGCTTGTTATGAGATTGCAGCTCATTATCATTGAACGGTTGACCGATTCAGCAATGTGGAACCTTAAGACAGCTTGTTATGAGATTGCAGCTCATTATCATCGAACGGTTAACTGATTCAGTGATGTGGAACCTCAAAATAGCTTGTTATGATATTACAACTCATTATCATCAAATGGTTGACCGATTCGGTGATGTGGAACCTAAGAATGTTGTGTTATGAGATTATAACTCATTATCATCGAACGGTTAACCATTTTGATGATATGGAACCTCAGAATGGCTTGTTATGAGACTACAACTCATTATCATCGAACGGTTGATCGATTCGGCGATGTGGAACCTCAGAACAACTTGTTATGAGATTGGAGCTTATTATCATTGAACAGTTGACTGATTCGGTGATGTAGAACCTCAAAAAGGCTTATTATGAGATTGTAGCTCATTATCATCGAACAGTTGACTGATTTGGTGATGTGGAACCTCAGAACGGCTTGTTATGAGATTATAACTCATTATCATCAAACGGTTGACCGATTCGATGATGTGGAACCTTAGAACAGCTTGTTATGTGATTGTAGCTCATTATCATCAAACGGTTGACCGATTCGGTGATGTGGAACCTCAGAAGAGCTTATTATGAGATTGTAGCTCATTATCATCAAATGGTTGACCGATTTGGCGATGTGGAACCTCAGAATAGCTTGTTATGATATTGCAGCTCATTATCATGGAATGGTTGACCGATTCGGTGATGTGGAACCTCAGAATAGCTTGTTATGAGATTGCAGCTTATTATCATCAAACAGTTGACCGATTCGGCAATGTGGAACCTCAGAACAGCTTGTTATGAGATTATAGCTCATTATCATCAAACGGTTGACCGATTCGGCAATGTGGAACCTCAGAATAGCTTGTTATGAGATTGTAGCTCATTATCATCGAATGATTGACTGATTCGGTGATGTGGAACCTCAGAATAGCTTGTTATGAGATTGTAGCTCATTATCATCAAATGGTTGACTGATTCAGCGATGTAGAACCTCAGAACAACTTTTTATGAGATTACAACTCATTATCATCAAACGGTTGACAGATTTGGCAATGTGGAACCTTAGAATAGCTTGTTATGAGATTACAACTCATTATCATCGAACGGTTGACCAATTTGGTGATGTGAAACCTCAGAATGGCTTGTTATGAGATTGCTGCTCATTATCATCGAATGATTGACTGACTCGGTGATGTGAAACCTTAGAACAACTTGTTATGAGATTGCAGCTCATTATCATCAAACGGTTGACTGATTCAGTGATGTGGAACCTCAGAATGGCTTGTTATGAGATTACAACTCATTATCATCGAATGGTTGACCGATTCAATGATGTGGAACCTCAGAATGGCTTGTTATGAGATTACAACTCATTATCATCGAACGGTTGACCGATTTGGCAATGTGGAACCTCAGAATGACTTGTTATGAGATTGTAGCTCATTATCATCAAACGGTTGACCAATTAAGTGATGTGGAACCTTAGAAAGGCTTGTTGTGAGATTACAACTCATTATCATCGAATGGTTGACCGATTCAGTGATGTGAAACCTTATAACAGTTTGTTATGAAATTACAACTCATTACCATCGAACGGTTGACCGATTTGGTGATGTGGAACCTTAGAACAACTTGTTATGAGATTACAACTCATTATCATCGAACGGTTGACCGATTCGGTGATGTGGAACCTTAGAATGGCTTGTTATGAGATTGGAGCTCATTATCATTAAACGGTTGACCGATTTGGCGATGTGAAACCTTAGAACAACTTGTTATGAGATTATAGCTCATTATCATCGAATGGTTGACCGATTCAGCGATGTGGAACCTCAAAATGGCTTGTTATGAGATTACAACTCATTTTCATCGAACGGTTGACTAATTCGGCGATGTGGAACCTTAGAATGGCTTATTATGAGATTAAAACTCATTATCATCAAACCGTTGACCGATTCAGCGATGTGGGACCTCAGAATAGCTTGTTATGAGATTATAGCTCATTATCATCAAATGGTTGACTGATTCGGCAATGTGGAACCTCAGAATAGCTTGTTATGAGATTGTAGCTCATTATCATTGAACAGTTGACCGATTCGGTGATGTGGAACCTCAGAATAGGTTATTATGAGATTACAACTGATTATCATCAAATGATAGACCGATTCAGCGATGTGGAACCTCAGAATAGCTTGTTATGAGATTACAACTCATTATCATCGAATGGTTGACCAATTTGGTGATGTGGAACCTCAGAATGGCTTGTTATGAGATTGTAGCTCATTATCATCGAACGGTTGACCGATTCGGTGATGAGGAACCTTAGAATAGCTTGTTATGAGATTGCAGCTCATTATCATCGAACGGTTGACTGATTTAATGATGTGGAACCTCAGAGTGGCTTGTTATGAGATTACAACTCATTATCATCGAACGGTTGACCGATTCGGTGATGTGGAACCTCAGAATGGCTTGTTATGAGATTACAACTCATTATCATCAAACGGTTGACCGATTCGGCAATATGGAACCTCAGAATGGCTTATTATGAGATTACAACTTATTATCATCGAATAGTTGATCGATTCGGCGATGTGAAACCTTGGAACAGCTTGTTATGAGATTGTAGCTTATTATCATCGAACGGTTGACCGATTCAGCGATGTGGAACCTTAGAACAACTTGTTAAGAGATTGCAGCTCATTATCATCGAATGATTGACTGATTCAGTGATGTGGAACCTCAGAATGTCTTGTTATGAGATTACAACTCATTATCATCAAAGAGTTGACCGATTCGGCAATGTGGAACCTTAGAACGGCATGTTAAGAGATTGTTGCTCATTATCATCAAACGGTTGATCGATTCAGTGATGTGGAACCTCAGAACAGCTTGTTATGAGATTGCAGCTCATTATCATCAAACGGTTGACTGATTCAGTGATGTGGAACCTCAGAATAGCTTTTTATGAGATTTTAGGTCATTATCATCAAACGGTTGACAGATTCGGCAATGTGGAGCCTTAGAATAACTTGTTATGAGATTGTAGCTTATTATCACCAAACGGTTGACCGATTCAGTGATGTGGAACCTGAGAATGGCTTGTTATGAGATTACAGCTCATTATCATAGAACGGTTGACTGATTCAATCATGTGGAACCTCAAAATGGCTTGTTGTGAGATTACAACTCATTATCATTGAACGGTTGACCGATTCGGTGATGTGGAACCTTAGAAGGGCTTGTTATGAGATTACAACTCATTATCATCTAACGGTTGACCAATTTGGCAATGTGGAACCTCAGAATGGCTTGTTATGAGATTACAACTTATTATCATCAAACAGTTGACCGATTCGGCAATGTGGAACCTCAGAATGGCTTGTTATGAGATTACAACTCATTATCATTGAACGATTGATCGATTCGGTGATGTGGAACCTCAGAATAGCTTGTTATGAGATTGCAGCTTATTATCATCGAACGGTTGACGGATTCGGTGATGTGGAACCCCAGAATAGCTTTTTGAGAGATTGCAGCTCATTATCATCAAACGGTTGACCGATTCAATGATGTGGAACCTTAAAATAGCTTGTTATGAGATTGCAGCTCATTATCATCAAACGGTTGACCGATTCAGTGATCTACAACCTTAGAATAGCTTGTTATGAGATTGTAGCTCATTATCATAGAATGGTTGACCGATTTGGCGATGTGAAACCTCAGAATGGCTTGTTATGAGATTACAACTCATTATCATCGAATGGCTGACCAATTCGGTGATGTGGAACCTCAGAATGGCTTGTTATGAGATTGCAGCTCATTATCATTGAACGGTTGACTGATTCGGTGATGTGGAACCTCAGAATGGCTTGTTATGAGATTACAACTCATTATCATCGAACGATTGACCGATTTAGTGATGTCGAACCTCAGAATGGCTTGTTATGAGATTATAACTCATTATCATCCAACGGTTGACGGATTCGGTGATGTAGAAGCTCCAAACCGCTTGTTATGAGATTGTAGCTTATTATCATCGAACGGTTGACCAATTCAGTGATGTGGAACCCCAGAATAGCTTGTTATGAGATTTTAGCTCATTATCATCGAACAGTTGACCGATTCGGTGATGTGGAATGTCAGAATGGCTTGTTATGAGATTACAACTCATTATCATCGAATAGTTGACCGATTCAGCAATGTAGAATCTCAGAATAACTTGTTATGAGATTACAGCTCATTATCATCGAACGGTTAACCGATTCGGCGATGTGGAACCTCAGAATAGCTTGTTATGAGATTGTAGCTTGTTATCATCGAATGGTTGACCGATTTAGTGATGTGGAACCTCAGAATAGCTTGTTATGAGATTGCAGCTCATTATCATCAAAGAGTTGACCGATTTGGTGATGTGGAACCTCAGAATAGCTTGTTATAAGATTACAACTCATTATCATTGAATGGTTGACTAATTCAGTGATGTGGAACCTAAGAATGGCTTGTTATAAGATTACAACTCATTATCATCGAATGGTTGACCGATTCGGCGATGTAGAACATTAGAATGGCTTTTTATGAGATTACAGCTGATTATCATCAAACGGTTGACTTATTCAGTGATGCGGAACCTTAGAATAGCTTGTTATGAGATTGTAGCTCATTATCATCAAATGGTTGACTGAGTCGGTGATGTGGAACCTCAGAATGGCTTGTTATGAGATTACAACATATTATCATCGAACGATTGACCAATTCGATGATGTGGAAACTCAGAATGGCTTGTTATAAGATTACAACTCATTATCATTAAATGGTTGACCGATTGGGCGATGTGGAACCTTAGAATGGCTTGTTATGAGATTAGAACTCATTATCATGGAACGGTTGACCGATTCGGTGATGTGGAACCTCAAAACAGCTTGTTATGAGATTGTAGCTTATTATCATCGAACGGTTGACTGATTTCGCAATGTGGAACCTCAGAATGGCTTGTTATGAGATTGCAGCTCATTATCATCAAACGGTTGACCGATTCGGTGATGTGGAACCTTAGAACGGCTTGTTATGAGATTACAACTCATTATCATCGAATGGTTGATCGATTTGGCAATGTGGAACCTCAGAATAGCTTGTTATGAGATTGTAGCTCATTATCATTGAACGGTTGACCGATTCGGTAATGTGGAATCTCAGAATAGCTTGTTATGAGATTGCAGCTTATTATCATCGAATGGTTGATCGATTCAGTGATGTGGAAGCTCAGAATAGCTTGTTATGAGATTGTAGCTCATTATCATCAAATGGTTGACCGATTCAGCGATGTGGAACCTTAAAACAATTTGTTATAAGATTGTAGCTCATTATCATTGAATGGTTGATCGATTCGTTGATGTGGAACCTTAGAATAGCTTGTTATGAGATTCTAGCTCATTATCATCGAACGGTTGACTGATTCGGCATTGTGGAACCTTAGAACGGCTTGTTATGAGATTACAACTGATTATCATCAAACAGTTGATCGATTCGGCGATGTGGAACCTCAGAATGACTTGTTATGAGATTACAACTTATTATCATCAAATGGTTGACCGATTCGGCATTGTGGAACCTCAGAACAGCTTTTTATGAGATTACAATTCATTATCATCAAACGGTTGACCGATTCAGCAATGTGGAACCTCAGAATAGCTTGTTATGAGATTGCAGCTCATTATCACCGAACGGTTGACCAATTTGGTGATGTGGAACCTTAGAATAGCTTGTTATGAGATTGTAGCTCATTATCATTGAATGGTTGATCGATTCGGCGATGTGGAACCTCAGAACAGCTTGTTATGAGATTGTAGCTAATTATCATCGAATGGTTGACTGATTCGGCAATGTAGAACCTCAGAACAACTTGTTATGAGATTACAACTCATTATCATCGAACGGTTGACTGATTCATTGATGTGGAACCTTAGAATGGCTTGTTATGAGATTACAACTCATTATCATTAAATAGTTGACTGATTTGGCGATGTGGAACTTCAGAATGGCTTGTTATGAGATTGTAGCTCATTATCATCAAACGATTGACCGATTCGACAATGTGGAACTTTAGAATAGCTTGTTCTGAGATTGTAGCTCATTATCATCAAATGGTTGACTGAGTCGGCGATGTGGAACCTTAGAATGGCTTGTTATGAGATTACAACTCATTATCATTGAACGGTTGACCATTTCAGTGATGTGGAACCTCAGAATGGCTTGTTATGAGATTACAACTCATTATCATCGAACAGTTGACCGATTTGGCGATGTGGAACCTCAGAATGGCTTTTTATGAGATTACAACTCATTATCATCAAACGGTTGACCGATTCGGCGATGTAGAACCTTAGAACAACTTGTTATGAGATTATAGCTTATTATCATCGAATGGTTGACCGATTTAGTGATGTGGAACCTTAGAAGAGCTTGTTATGAGATTACAGCTCATTATCATCGAACGGTTGACCGATTTGGCAATGTGGAACCTCAGAATAGCTTGTTATGAGATTGTAGCTCATTATCATCGAACGGTTAACCGATTTAGTGATGTGGAACCTCAGAACAACTTGTTATAAGATTGTAGCTCATTATCATTGAACGATTGACCGATTCAGTGATGTGGAACCTCAGAATAGCTTGTTATGAGATTACAACTCATTATCATCAAACGATTGATTGATTCAGTGTTGTGGAACCTCAAAATGGCTTGTTATGAGATTACAACTCATTATCATCAAATGGTTGATCGATTCAGGGATGTGGAAGCTCAGAATAGCTTGTTATAAGATTACAACTCATTATCATCAAACGGTTGATCGATTCAGTGATGTGGAACCTCAGAACGGCTTGTTATGAGATTACAACTCATTATCATCGAATGGTTGATCGATTGGGTGATGTGGAACCTTAGAATGGCTAGTTATGAGATTGCAGCTCATTATCATCAAATGGCTGACTGATTCAGTGATGTGGAACCTTAGAATAGCTTGTTATGAGATTGCATCTCATTATCATTGAACAGTTGACTGATTCGGTTATGTGGAAACTCAGAATGGCTTGTTATGAGATTACAACTCATTATCATCTAACGGTTGACCGATTCGGTGATGTGGAACCTTAGAATGGCTTGTTATGAGATTATAACTCATTATCATCGAACGGTTGACAGATTTGGCCATGTGGAACCTTAAAATACCTTGTTATAAGATTGCAGCTCATTATCATCAAACGGTTGACCGATTCGGTGATGTGGAACCTGAGAATAGCTTGTTATGAGATTGTAGCTCATTATCATCGAACGGTTGACCAATTTTGTGATGTGGAACCTTAGAAAAACTTATTATGAGATTGCAGGTCATTATCATCAAACGGTTGACCGATTCCATGATGTGGAACCTTAGAACAGCTTCTTCTGAGATTATAACTCATTATCATCAAACGATTGACTGATTCAGTGATGTGGAACTTCAGAATGGCTTGTTAATAGATTACAACTCATTATGATCAAACGATTGACCGATTCGGCGATCTTGAACCTTAGAACAACTTGTTATGAGATTGTAGGTCATTATCATCGAACGGTTGACTGATTCGGTGATCTGGAACCTTAGAATAGCTTGTTATGAGATTGTAGCTCATTATCATTGAATGATTGACTGATTCGGTGATGTGGAACCTCAGAATAGCTTGTTATGAGATTACAACTCATTATCATCGAACGGTTGACCAATTTGGCGATGTGGAACCTGAGAATGGCTTGTTATGAGATTACAAATAATTATCATTGAATGGTTGACCGATTTAGAGATGTGGATCCTCAGAATCACTTGTTATGAGATTACAACTCCTTATCATTGAATGGTTGACTGATTCAGTGATGTGGAACCTCAAAATAGCTTGTTATGAGATTACAGGTTATTATCATCGAATGGTTGACCGATTCGGTGATGTGGAACCTCAGAATGGCTTGTTATGAGATTGTACCTCATTATCATCGAACGGTTGACTGATTCAGTAATGTGGAACCTCAGAATAGCATGTTATAAGATTGCAGCTCATTATCATCGAACACTTGACCAATTCGGTGATGTGGAACCTCAGAACAGCTTGTTATGAGATTGCAGCTCATTGTCATCAAACGGTTGACTGATTCAGCAATGTGGAACCTCAGAACAACTTGTTATGAGATTGCAACTCATTATCATCAAATGGTTGACCGATTCGGCAATGTGGAACCTTAGAATAGCTTGTTATGAGATTACAGCTCATTATCATGAAACGGTTGACCAATTCGGCAATGTGGAACCTCAGAACAGCTTGTTATGAGATTGCAGGTCATTATCATCAAATTGTTGACCGATTCGGCGATGTGGAACCTCAGAACAACTTGTTATGAGATTAGAACTCATTATCATTGAACGGTTGACTGATTTGGTCTTGTGGAACCTCAGAATAGCTTGTTATGAGATTACAACTCATTATCATCGAACGGTTGATCGATTCAGCGATGTGGAACCTCAGAACAGCTTGTTATGAGATTGTAGCTCATTATCATCGAATGGTTAACCGATTCGGCAATGTGGAACCTCAAAATATCTTGTTATGAGATTGCAACTCATTATCATCAAACGGTTGACCGATTCGGGGATGTGGAACCTTAGAACAGCTTGTTATGAGATTGCAACTCATTATCATCGAACGGTTGATTGATTCGACGATGTGGAACCTTAGAACAGCTTGTTATGAGATTGCAACTCATTATCATCGAACGGTTGACCGATTCAGCGAGTTGGAACCTCAGAATGGCTTGTTATGAGATTACAACTCATTATCATTGAATATTTGACCGATTCGGCGATGTGGAACCTTAGAATAACTTGTTATGATATTACAACTCATTATCATCAAACGGTTGACTGATTCGGCGATGTGGAACCTCAGAATGGCTTATTATGAGATTAAAACTCATTTTCATTGAATGGTTGACCGATTCAGCGATGTGGAACCTCAGAACGGCTTGTTATGAGATTGTAGCTCATTATCATCGAATGGTTGACTGATTTGGTGATGTGGAACCTTAGAACAGCTTGTTAAGAGATTGTAGCTCATTATCATCAAATAGTTGACCAATTTAGTGATGTGGAACCTCAGAACAGCTTGTTATGAGATTACAACTCATTATCATTGAATGGTTCACCGATTCAGTGATGTGGAACCTCAGAATGGCTTGTTATGAGATGACAACTCATTATCATCTAATGGTTGACTGATTTGGGGATATGGAACATCAGAACAGCTTGTTTTGAGATTGTAGCTCATTATCATCGAACAGTTGACCAATTCGGCAATGTAGAACCTCAGAATAGCTTGTTATGAGATTGCAGCTCATTATCATCGAACAGTTGACCGATTTGGTGATGTGGAACCTTAGAATAGCTTGTTATGAGATTGCAGCTCATTATCATCGAACGATTGACCGATTCAGGGATGTGGAACCTTAGAAGGGCTTGTTATGAGATTACAACTCATTATCATTGAACGGTTGACCAATTTCATGATGTAGAACCTCAGAACAGCTTGTTATGAGATTACAACTCAATATCATTGAATGGTTGACTGATTCAGCGATGTGGAACCTGAGAATGGCTTGTTATGAGATTACAACTCATTATCATCAAACGGTTGACCAATTCAGCAATGTGGAACCTCAGAATAGCTTATTATGAGATTGCAGCTCATTATCATCAAACGGTTGATCGATTTGGCAATGTGGAACCTCAAAATAGCTTGTTATAAGATTGTAGCTCATTATCATCGAACCGTTCACCGACTCAGCGATGGTGAACCTCAAAATAGCTTGTTATGAGATTGCAGCTCATTATCATCAAATGGTTGACCGATTTGGCTATGTGGAACCTCAGAATAGCTTATTATGAGATTATAACTCATTATCATCGAACAGTTGACCGATTTGGTGATGTGGAACCTCAAAATGGCTTGTTATGAGATTACAACTCATTATGATTGAATGGTTGACTGATTCGGTGATGTGGAACCTCAGAATGGCTTGTTATGAGATTGTAGCTCATTATCATTAAATAGTTGACCGATTCAGTGATGTAGAACCTTAGAATAGCTTGTTATAAGATTGCAGCTCATTATAATCAAATAGTTGACTGATTCGGCGATGTGGAACCTTAGAATGGCTTGTTATGAGATTACAACTCATTATCATCAAATGGTTGACTGATTCAGCAATGTGGAACCTGAGAATGGCTTGTTATGAGATTACAACTTATTATCATCGAATAGTTTATCGATTCGGCGATGTGGAACCTCAAAATGGCTTGTTATGAGATTACAACTCATTATCATCGAATGGTTGACCGATTCGGTGATGTGGAACCTCATAACGGCTTGTTATGAGATTACAACTCATTATCATCGAACGGTTGACCGATTCAGTGATGTGGAACCTCAGAATAGCTTGTTATGAGATTGTAGCTCATTATCATCGAACGGTTGACCGATTCAGTGATGTGGAACCTTAGAACAGCTTGTTATGAGATTGTAGCTCATTATCATCAAATGGTTGACTGATTTGGCGATGTGAAACCTCAGAACGGCTTGCTATGAGATTACAACTCATTATCATCAAACGGTTGAACGATTCGGCAATGTGGAACCTCATAATGGCTTGTTATGAGATTATAAATCATTATCATCGAACGATTAACCAATTCGGTGATGAGGAACCTCAGAATGGCTTTTTATGAGATTACAACTCATTATCATCGAATGGTTGATCGATTTGGTAATGTGGAACCTTAGAACAACTTGTTATGAGATTATAGCCGATTATCATCAAACGGTTGACCAATTTGATGATGTGAAAATTCAGAATAGCTTGTTATGAGATTGTAGCTCATTATCATTGAATGGTTGACCGATTCGGTGATGTGGAACCTCAGAATGGCTTGTTATGAGATTACAACTCATTATCATCAAACGGTTGACCGATTCAGTGATGTGGAACCTCAGAATAGCTTATTATGAGATTGCAGCTCATTATCATCGAACGGTTGCCCGATTCAGTGATGTGGAACCTTAGAACACATTGTTATGAGATTGCAACTCATTATCACCGAACGGTTGACCGATTCAGCGATGTGGAACCTCAGAACAGCTTGTTATGAGATTGTAACTCATTATCATCAAATGGTTGACCGATTCGATGATGTGGAACCTCAGAATAGCTTGTTATGAAATTGCATCTCATTATCATCGGACAGTTGACTGATTCGGTAATGTAGAACCTGAGAATAGCTTGTTATGAGATTGCAGCTCATTATCATCGAACGGTTGACCGATTCGGCGATGTGGAACCTCAGAATAGCTTGTTATGAGATTACAACTCATTATCATCAAACAGTTGACCGATTCGGTGTTGTAGAACCTCAGAACGACTTGTTATGAGATTACAACTCATTATCTTCAAATGGTTGACCGATTCAGTGATGTGGAACCTCAGAATGACTTGTTATGAGATTACAACTCATTATCATCAAACGGTTGACCGATTCGGCGATGTGGAACCTCAGAACAGCTTATTATCATCGAACGGTTGACTTATTTGGTGATGTGCAACCTCAGAACAGCTTGTTATGAGATTATAACTCATTATCATCAAATGGTTGACCGATTCGGTGATGTGGAACCTCAGAATGGCTTGTTATGAGATTACAACTCATTATCATCGAATGGTTGACCGATTCGGCGATGTGAAACCTCAGAATGGCTTGTTATGAGATTACAACTCATTATCATCGAATGGCTGACCGATTCAGCGATGTGGAACCTTAGAACAACTTGTTATGAGATTCCAGCTTATTATCATCGAATGGTTGACCAACTCGGCGATGTGGAACCTTAGAATGGCTTGTTATGAGATTGTAGCTCATTATCATCGAACGGTTGACCGATTCGGCGATGTGGAACCTCAAAATGGCTTGTTATGAGATTACAACTCATTATCATTGAATGGTTGACTGATTTGGTAATGTGGAACCTTAAAACAGCTTGTTATGAGATTGTAGCTCATTATCATCAAACAGTTGATCGATTCGGTGATGTGGAACCTCAGAACAGCATGTTATAAGATTGCAGCTCATTATCATCGAACGGTTGACTGATTCAGCGATGTGGAACCTCAGAATAGCTTGTTATGAGATTACAACTCATTATCATCAAACAGTTGACCAATTGAACATTGTGAAACCTCATAATGGCTTGTTATGAGATTACAAGTCATTGTCATCGAACGGTTGATCAATTCGGTGATGTGGAACCTCAGAATGGCTTGTTATGAGATTACAACTCATTATCATCGAATGATTGATTGATTTGACAATGTGGAACCTCAGAACAGCTTGTTATGAGATTGTACCTCATTATCATCGAACAGTTGACCGATTCAGGGATGTGGAACCTTAGAATAGCTTGTTATGAGATTGCAGCTCATTATCATCAAATGATTGACTAATTTGGCGATGTGGAACCTCAGAACAGCTTGTTATGAGATTACAACTCATTATCATCGAACAGTTGACTGATTCGGCATTATGGAACCTCAAAATGGCTTGTTATGAGATTAATACTTATTATCATCGAACGATTGATCAATTCAGCGATGTGGAACCTTAGAATGACTTGTTATGAGATTACAACTCATTATCATCGAACGGTTGACCGATTCACTGATGTGGAACTTCAGAACGGCTTGTTATGAGATTGTAGCTCATTATCATCAAATGGTTGACCAATTCAACAATGTGGAACATTAGAACAGCTTGTTATTAGATTGCAGCTCATTATCATCAAACGGTTGACTGGCTTGGTGATGTTGAAGCTCAGAACACCTTGTTATGAGATTACAACTCATTATCATTGAATAGTTGACCGATTCGGTGATGTGAAACCTCAAAATAGCTTATTATGAGATTATAACTGATTATCATCGAACAGTTGACCGATTCGGTGATGTGGGACCTCAGAATGGCTTGTTATGAGATTACAACTCATTATCATCAAATGGTTGACCGATTCAGTGATGTTGAAGCTTAGAATAGCTTGTTATAAGATTACAGCTTATTATCATTGAACGATTGACCAATTCAGCGATGTGGAACCTCAGAATGGCTTGTTATGAGATTGTAGCTCATTAGCATAGAATGGTTGACCGATTCGGCGATGTGGAACCTTAGAATGGCTTTTTATGAGATTACAACTCATTATCATCGAACGGTTGATCAATTCAGTGATGTGGAACCTAAGAACAGCTTGTTACAAGATTGTAGCTCATTATCACCGAACGGTTGAGTGATTCGGTGTTGTGGAACCTTAGAATAGCTTGTTATGAGATTACAGCTCATTATCATCTAACAATTGACCGATTCGGTGATGTAGAACCACAGAACAGCTTATTATGAGAATTGCAGCTCATTATCATCGAACAGTTGACAAATTTGGTGATGTGGAACCTCAGAACAGCTTGTTATGAGATTGTAGCTCATTATCATCGAACGGTTGACCGATTCGGTGATGTGGAAGCTCAGAACAACTTTTTATGAGATTACCACTCATTATCATCAAATGGTTGATCGATTCGGTGATGTGGAACCTCAGAATAGCTTGTTATGAGATTGTAGCTCATTATCATCGAACGGTTGACCGATTCGGCAATGTGGAACCTCAGAATAGCTTGCTATGGGATTACAACTCATTATCATCTAATGATTGATCGATTCGGCAATGTGGAACCTCAGAATAGCTTGTTATAAGATTGCGGCTTATTATCATCAAACGGTTGACCAATTTGGTGATGTGGAACCTCATACAGCTTGTTATGAGATTGCAGCTGATTATAATCAAATGGTTGACCGATTTGGCAATGAGGAATCTCAGAATGGCTTTTTATGAGATTGTAGCTCATTATCATCAAAAGGTTGGCTGATTCAGTGATGTGAAACCTTAGAATGGCTTGTTATGAGATTATAACTCATTATCATCAAACGGTTGACTGATTCGGTGATGTGGAACCTCAGAATAGCTTGTTATGAGATTATAGCTCGTTATCATTGAATGGTTGACCGATTTGACGATGTGGAACCTCATAATAGCTTGTTATGAGATTGCAGCTCATTATCATCGAACAGTTCACTAGTTCGGCGATGTGGAACCTCAGAATAGCTTGTTATGAGATTGCAGCTCATTATCATCGAACGGTTGACTGATTCAGTGATGTTGAACCTTAGATTAGCTTGTTATGAGATTATAACTCATTATCATCAAACGGTTGACTGATTCGGCGTTGTGAACCCTCAGAATGGCTTGTTATGAGATTATAACTCATTGTCATCGAACGGTTGATCAATTCGGTGATGTGGAACCTCAGAATGGCCTGTTATGAGATTACAACTCATTATCATCAAACGGTTGATTGATTTGGCGATGTGGAACCTCAGAATGGCTTGTTATGAGATTGTAACTCATTATCATCAAACGGTTGACCGATTCGGTGTTGTGGAACCTCAGAACAGTTTGCTATGAGATTGCAACTCATTATCATTGAATGGTTGACCTATTCGATGATGTGAAACCTCAGAATAGCTTGTTATGAGATTGTAACTTATTATCATCAAACGGTTGACAGATTTGGTGATGTAGAACCTCAGAATAGCTTGTTATGAGATTAAAACTCATTATCATCAAACGGTCGATTGATTCGGCGATGTAGAACCTTAGAATGGCTTGTTATGAGATTGTAACTCATTATCATCGAATGGTTGACCAATCTAGTGTTGTGAAACCTCAGAACGGGTTGTTATGAGATTGCAACTCATTATCATCGAATGGTTGACCGATTTGGTGATGTGGAACCTCAGAATAGCTTGTTATGAGATTGTAGCTCATTATCATTGAAGGGTTGACCGATTCGGCGATGTGGAACCTCATAATAGCTTGTTATGAGATTATAGCTCATCATCATCGAATGGTTGACCGATTCAGTGATGTGGAACCTCAGAACAGTTTGTTATGGGATTACAACTCATTATCATCAAATGGTTGACTGATTTGGCATTGTGGTACCTCAGAACGGCTTGTTGTGAGATTACAACTCATTATCATCGAACAGTTGATTGATTTGGAAATGAGGAACCTTAGAATGGCTTGTTATGAGATTACAACTCATTATCATCCAATAGTTGACCGATTCTGTGTTGTTGAACCTCAGAATGACTTGTTATGAGATTACAACTCATTATCATCAAATAGTTGACCGATTCAACGATGTGGAACCTCAGAATAGCTTGTTATGAGATTGTAGCTCATTATCATCGAACGGTTGACCAATTCAGCGATGTGGAACCTCACAACAGCTTGTTATGAGATTGTAGCTCATTATCATCAAATGGTTGACCAATTCAGTGATGTGGAACCTCAGAACAGCTTGTTATGAGATTGCAGCTGAATATCATCAAATGGTTGACCTATTCAGCGATGTGGAATCTTAGAATAGCTTGTTATGAGATTACAACACATTATCATCAAACGGTTGACTGATTCGGCGATGTGGAACCTCAGAATGGCTTGTTATGAGATTAAAACTCATTATCATCGAAGAGTTGACCGATTCGGCAATGTGGAACCTCAGAACGGCTTGTTATGAGATTACAACTCATTATCATCAAATGGTTGACCGATTCGGCAATGTGGAACCTCAGAATAGCTTGTTATGAGATTGCAGCTCATTATCATCAAATGGTTGACCGATTCGGCGATGTGGAACATCATAACAGCTTGTTATAAGATTGTAGCTCATTATCATCGAATGGTTCACTGATTCGGCAATGTGGAACCTCAAAACAACTTGTTATGAGATTTCAGCTCATTATCATCGAATAGTTGACCGATTTGGCAATGTGGAACCTTAGAATGGCTTGTTATGAGATTACAACTCATTATCATCGAACAGTCGACTGATTCAACGATGTGGAACCTCAGAATGGCTTGTTATGAGATTACAACTCATTATCAACAAACGGTTAACCGATTCAGCGATGTGGAACCTTAGAATGGGTTGTTATGAGATTGTGGCTCATTATCATCAAACGATTGACCAATTGGGCGATGTGGAACCTTAGAACAGCTTGTTATGAGATTGCAGCTCATTATCATTGAATGGTTGACTTATTCGGCGATGTGGAACCTCAGAACGGCTTATTATGAGATTACAACTTATTATCATCGAATGGTTGATTGATTCGGTGATGTGGAACCTCAGAATGGCTTGTTATGAGATTACAACTCATTATCAGCAAACGGTTGACTGATTCAGTGATGTGAAACCTTAGAATGGCTTGTTATGAGATTGCAACTCATTATCATCGAAAGGTTGACTGATTTGACGATGTGAAACCTCAGAATGGCTTGTTATGAGATTGCAGCTTATTATCATCGAATGGTTGATCGATTCGGTGATGTGGAACCTCATTATAATCAAACGGTTGAACGATTTGGTGATGTGGAACCTCAGAATGACTTGTTATGAGATTACAACTCATTATCATCGAACGGTTGACCGATTCGATGATGTGGAACCTCAGAAGAGCTTGTTATGAGATTGTAGCTCATTATCATCAAACGGTTGACCGATTCAGTGATGTGGAACCTTAGAATAGCTTGTTATGAGATTGCAGCTCATTATCATCGAATGGTTGACTGATTCGGTGATGTGGAACCTCAGAACAACTTGTTATGAGATTCTAGCTCATTATCATTGAATGGTTGACTGATTCGGTGATGTGGAACCTCAGAATAACTTGTTATGAGATTGTAGCTCATTATCATCGAACGGTTGACCAATTCGGTGATGTGGAACCTCAGAATAGCTTGATATCAGATTGCAGCTCATTATCATCGAACGGTTGACTGATTCGGCGATGTGGAACCTCAGAATAGCTTGTTATGAGATTGCAGCTCATTATCATCGAACGGTTGACCGATTTGGTGATTTGGAACCTTGAAATAGCTTGTTATGGGATTGCAACTCATTATCATTGAATAGTTGACCGATTTGGCAATGTGGAACCTCAGAATAGCTTGTTATGAGATTACAACTCATTATCATCGAACGGTTGACTGATTCAAGGTTGTAGAATCTCCAAATGGCTTATTATGAGATTACAACTCATTATAATAAAATGGTTGACCGATTCGGTGTTGTGGAACCTCAGAATGGCTTGTTATGAGATTACAACTCATTATCATCGAACGGTTGACTGATTCGGTGATGTGGAACCTCAGAATAGCTTGCTATGAGATTGTAGCTCATTATCATCAAATGGTTGACCGATTTGGCGATGTGGAACCTCAAAATAGCTTGTTATGAGATTGTAGCTAATTATCATCGAACGGTTGACTGATTTAGTGATGTGGAACTCAGAACAGCTTGTTATGAGATTGCAGCTCATTATCATCGAATGATTGATCGATTCGGCAATGTGGAACCTTAGAATGGCTTGTTATGAGATTATAACTCATTATCATCAAACCATTGACCGATTCAGTGATGTGGAACCTCCGAATGGCTTGTTATGAGATTGCAGCTCATTATCATCAAACAGTTGAGCAATTCAACCATGTGGAACCTTAGAACAGCTTTTTATGAGATTACAGCTTATTATCATGGAACGGTTGACCGATTTGGTGATGTGGAATGTCAGAATGGCTTGTTATGAGATTACAACTCATTATCAACAAACGGTTGGCCGATTTGGCGATGTGGAACCTCAAAACGGCTTGTTATGATATTACAACTCATTATCATCAAATGGTTGACTGATTCGGTTATGTGGAACCTTAGAATAGCTTGTTATGATATTGTGGGTCAATTATCATCAAACGGTTGACTGAGTCGGTGATGTGGAACCTCAGAATAGCTTGTTATGAGATTACAGCTCATTATCATTGAACGGGTGACCAATTTGGTGATGTGGAACCTCAAAACAACTTGTTATGAGATTGTAGCTCATTATCATTGAACGGTTGACTGATTTGGCGATGTGGAACCTCAGAGCAGCTTATTATGAGATTGCAGCTCATTATCATCAAACCGTTGACCAATTTGGTGATGTGGAACCTCAGAATAGCTTGTTATGAGATTGTAGCTCATTATCATCGAACGGTTAACCGATTCAGTGATGTGGAACCTCAAAATAGCTTGTTATGAGATTGTAGCTCATTATCACCAAAAAGTTGACCGATTTAGTGATGTAGAACCTTAAAATAGCTTGTTATGAGATTGTAGCTCATTATCATCGAATGGTTGATCGATTTGGTGATTTGGAACCTTAAAATAGCTTGTTATGAGATTACAACTCATTATCATCGAATAGTTGATAGATTTGGTGATGTAGAGCCTCAGAATAGCTTGTTATGAGATTATAGCTCATTATCATCGAACGGTTGACTGATTCGGTGATGTGGAACCTCAGAACAACTTGTTATGAGATTAAAACTCATTATCATCGAATGGCTGATTGATTTGGCGATGTGGAACCTCAGAACGGCTTGTTATGAGATTACAACTTATTATCATCGAACGGTTGACTGATTTGGTGATGTGGAACCTCAGAATGGCTTGTTATAAGATTGTAGCTCATTATCATCAAATAGTTGACTGATTCGGTGATGTGGAACCTTAGAATAGCTTGTTATGAGATTACAGCTCATTATCATCAAACAGTTGAAAAATTCAGCGATGTGGAACCTCAAAATAGCTTATTATGAGATTGTAACTCATTATCATCGAATGTTTGACCGATTCGGCGATGTGGAACCTTAGAACAGCTTGTTATGAGATTGCAGCTCATATCATCAAATGGTTGACCGATATGGCAATATGGAACCTCAGAACAGCTTATTATGAGATTACAACTCATTATCATCGAATGGTTAACTGATTTGGCTATGTGGAACCTAAGAATGGCTTGTTATGAGATTACAACTCATTATCATCGAACGGTTGACCGATTCGGTGATGTGGAACCTCAGAATGGCTTGTTATGAGATTGCAGCTCATTATCATCGAACAATTGACCGATTCGGCGATGTGGAACCTTAGAATAGCTTGTTATGAGATTGCAGCTCATATCATCAAATGGTTGACCGATATGGCAATATGGAACCTCAGAACAGCTTATTATGAGATTACAACTCATTATCATCGAATGGTTAACTGATTTGGCTATGTGGAACCTAAGAATGGCTTGTTATGAGATTACAACTCATTATCATCGAACGGTTGACCGATTCGGTGATGTGGAACCTCAGAATGGCTTGTTATGAGATTGCAGCTCATTATCATCGAACAATTGACCGATTCGGCGATGTGGAACCTTAGAATAGCTTGTTATGAGATTGCAACTCATTATCATCGAATGGTTGACTGAGTCAGTGATGTGGAACCTCAAAATGGCTTATTATGAGATTACAACTCATTATCATCAAACGGTTGACCGAATTGGCAATTTGCAACCTCAGAATGGCTTGTTATGAGATTATAACTCATTATCATCCAATGGTTGACCGATTCGGTGATGTGGAACCTCAGAATGGCTTGTTATGAGATTACAACTCATTATCATCGAACGGTTGACCGATTCAGCGATGTGGAACCTCAGAATAGCTTGTTATGAGATTGCAGCTTATTATCATCGAACGGTTGACAGATTCGGTGATGCAGAACCTTAGAATAACTTATTATGAGATTGTAGCTCATTATCATTGAATAGTTGACCGATTCAGTGATGTGGAACCTTAGAACAACTTATTATGAGATTAAAACTCATTACTATCGAACGGTTGACCGATTTGGCGATGTGGAACCTCAGAATAGCTTGTTATGAGATTGTAGCTCATTATCATCGAACGGTTGACCGATTCGGTGATGTGTAACCTCAGAATAGCTTATTATGAGATTAGAGCTCATTATCATCAAACAGTTGACCGATTCGGCGATGTGGAACCTCAGAACATCTTGTTATGAGATTACAAGTCATTATCATCAAACGGTTGACCAATTTGGCGATGTGGAACATCAGAACCACTTGTTATGAGATTGCAGCTTATTATCATCGAATGGTTGACCGATTCGGTGATGTGGAACCTCAGAATAGCTTGTTATGAGATTGCAGCTCATTATCATCGAACGGTGGACTGATTCAACGATGTGGAACCTCAGAACAGCTTGTTATGAGATTGCAGCTCATTATCATCGAATGGTTGACCGATTCAGCGATGCAGAACCTTAGAACAGCTTGTTATGAGATTACAACTCATTATCATCAAATGGTTGACTGATTTGGCATTGTGGAACCTCAGAATGGCTTGTTATGAGAGTACAACTCATTATCATCAAACGGTTGATCGATTCGGTGATGTGGAACCTTAGAATTGCTTGTTATGAGATAACAACTCATTATCATCAAACGGTTGACCGATTTGGCAATGTGGAACCTCAGAACAGCTTGTTATGAGATTGGAGCTCATTATCATCAAACAGTTTATTGATTTGGCGATGTGGAACCTCAAAACAGCTTGTTATAAGATTACAGCTCATTATCATCAAAAAGTTGACCGATTCAGCAATGTGGAACCTCAGAATAGCTTGTTATGAGATTGTAGCTCATTATCATCAAACGGCTGACCGATTTGGCAATGTGGAACCTATGAATAGCTTGTTATGAGATTACAACTCATTATCATCGAATGGTTGACCAATTTGGTGATGTGGAACCTCAGAATGGCTTGTTATGATATTATAACTCATTATCATCGAACGGTTGACCGATTCGGTGATGTGGAACCTCAGAACATCTTGTTATGAGATTATAGCTCATTATCATCAAACGGTTGACTGATTCAGTGATGTGGAACCTCAAAAAAGCTTGTTATGAGATTACAACTTATTATCATCGAATGGTTGACTGATTCAGTGATGTGGAACCTCAGAATGGCTTGTTATGAGATTACAACTCATTATCATCGAATAGTTGACTGATTCAGAGATGTGGAACCTCAGAACGGCTTGTTATGAGATTACAACTCATTATCATCGAACAGTTGACCGATTCAGTGATGTGGAACCTCAGAATAGCTTGTTATGAGATTACAACTCATTATCATCAAATGGTTGACTGATTCGGCGATGTGGAACCTCAGAACGGCTTGTTATGAGATTACAACTCATTATCATCGAACGGTTGTCCGATTCGGCAATGTGGAACCTTAGAATGGCTTGTTATAAGATTACAACTCATTATCATCGAATGGTTGACCGATTCGGTGATGTGGAACCTTAGAATAGCTTGTTATGAGATTACAACTCATTATCATCGAATGGTTGACCGATTCAGTGATGTGGAACCTTAGAATGGCTTGTTATGAGATTACAACTCATTATCATCGAATTGTTGACTGATTCAGTGATGTGGAACCTTAGAACAACTTGTTATGAGATTACAACTCATTATCATCGAACGGTTGACCGATTCGGCGATGTGGAACCTCAGAACGGCTTGTTATGAGATTACAACTCATTATCATCAAACGGTTAACCGATTCGGTGATGTGGAACCTCATAATAGCTTGTTATGATATTATAGCTCATTATCATCAAACGGTTGACCAATTCTGTGATTTGGAACCTTAGAACATCTTGTTATGATATTACAGCTCATTATCATCAAATGGTTGACTGATTCAGCAATGTGGAAGCTCAGAATGGCTTGTTATGAGATTACAACTCATTATCATCGAACGGTTGACTGATTCAGTGATGTGGAACCTCAGAATGGCTTGTTATGAGATTACAACTCATTATCATTGAACAGTTGACCGATTCGGCGATGTGGAACCTCAAAATGGCTTGTTATGAGATTATAACTCCTTATCATCAAACGGTTGACTGATTTGGCAATGTGGAACCTCAGAACAGCTTGTTATGAGATTGTAGCTTATTATCATCGAACGGTTGACCGATTCGATGATGTAGAACCTCAGAATGGCTTGTTATGAGATTGCAGCTCATTATCATCGAACGGTTGACCAATTCAGCGATGTGGAACCTTAGAATGGCTTGTTATAAGATTACAACTCATTATCATCAAATGGTTGACCGATTCAGCAATGTGGAACCTCAGAATAGCTTTTTATGAGATTGTAGCTCATTATCATCGAACGATTGACTGATTGGGTGATGTGGAACCTCAGAACAACTTGTTATGAGATTGCAGCTCATTATCATTGAACGGTTGACCAATTCAGTGATGTGGAACCTCAGAATAGCTTGTTATGAGATTACAGCTCATTATCATCGAACGGTTGACCAATTCGGTGATGTGGAACCTTAGAATAGCTTGTTATGAGATTACTGCTCATTATCATCGAACGGTTGACCGATTCAATGATGTGGAACCTCAGAATAGCTTGTTATGAGATTACAGCTCATTATCATCAAATGATTGACCAATTCAGTGATGTGGAACCTCAGAATAACTTGTTATGATATTGCAGCTCATTATCATCGAACGGTTGATCGATTCGGTGATGTGGAACCTCAAAACAGCTTGTTATGAGTTTGCAGCTTGTTATCATCAAACGGTTGACTGATTTGGCATTGTGGAACCTCAGAACGGCTTGTTATGAAATGAAAACTCATTATCATCAAACAGTTGATCGATTCAGCATTGTGGCACCTTAGAACAGCTTGTTATGAGATTACAACTCATTATCATCAAACAGTTGACCGATTCGGCGATTTGGAATCTTAAAATAGCTTGTTATGAGATTACAACTCATTATCATCGAACGATTGACTGATTCGGTGATGTGGAACCTCAGAACGGCTTGTTATGAGATTACAAATCATTATCATCGAATGGTTGACCGATTCAGTGATGTGGAACCTCAGAATGACTTGTTATGAGATTGCAGCTCATTATCATCAAATGTTGACCCATTCAATGATGTGGAACCTTAGAACAGCTTGTTATGAGATTACAGCTCATTATCATTAAACGGTTGACCAATTCGGTGATGTGGAACCTCACAACAACTTATTATGAGATTACAACTTATTATCATCAAATGGTTGACCGATTCGGCGATGTAGAACCTCATAATGGCTTGTTATGAGATTACAACGAATTATCATCGAATGGTTGACCGATTCGGTGATGTGGAATGTCAGAACAACTTGTTATGAGATTACAGCTCATTATCATCGAACGGTTGACCGATTTGGTGATGTGGAACCTCAGAATAGCTTGTTATGAGATTGTAGCTCATTATCATTGAATGGTTGACCGATCTGGCGATGTGGAACCTCAGAACTGCTTTTTATGAGATTGTAGCTCATTATCATCAAATGGTTGACCGATTTGGCGATGTGGAACCTCAGAATGGCTTGTTATGACATTACAACTCATTATCATCGAACGGTTGACTAATTTGGCGATGCAGAACCTCAGAATGGCTTGTTATGAGATTGCAGCTCATTATCATCAAACGGTTGACTGATTCAGTGATGTGGAACCTTAGAACAGCTTGTTATGAGATTGTAGCTCATTATCATCGAATGGTTGACCGATTCGGCGATGTGGAACCTTAGAACGGCTTGTTATGAGATTATAACTCATTATCATCAAACGGTTGACCGATTCGGCAATGTGGAACCTCAGAATAGCTTGTTATGAGATTACAACTCATTATCATCAAATGGTTGAATGATTCGGTGATGTGGAACCTCAGAACAGCTTGTTATGAGATTACAACTCATTATCATTGAACGGTTGACCGATTCAGTGATGTGGAACCTCAGAATGGCTTGTTATGAGATTGTAGCTCATTATCATCGAAAGGTTGACCAATTTGGTGATGTGGAACCTTAGAAAAGCTTGTTATGAGATTGTAGCTCATTATCATCAAACGGTTGACTGGTTCGGTGATGTGGAACCTCAGAATGGCTTGTTATGAGATTACAACTCATTATCATCAAATGGTTGACTGATTCGGCAATGTGGAACCTCATAATGGCTTGTTATGAGATTACAACTCATTATCATCGAAAGGTTGATCGATTCAGTGATGTGGAAATTCTGAATGGCTTGTTATGAGATTACAACTCATTATCATCGAATGATTGACTGATTCAGTGATGTGGAACCTCAAAACAACTTGTTATGAGATTGTAGCTTATTATTATTGAACGGTTGACCAATTCAGTGATGTGGAACCTCAGAATGGCTTGTTAAGAGATTGTGGCTCATTATCATCGAATGGTTGACCAATTACGTGATGTGGAACCTCAGAATGACTTGTTATGAGATTACAACTCATTATCATTGAACGATTGAGCTATTCGGTGATGTTGAACCTCAGAACAACTTGTTATGAGATTGTAGCTCATTATCATCAAACGGTTGACCGATTCAGCATTGTGGAACCTTACAACAGTTTGTTATGAGATTGTAGCTCATTATCATCAAATAGTTGACCAATTTGGCGATGTGGAACCTTAGAACAACTTGGTTTTGAGATTGCAGCTCATTATCATCGAACGGTTGACCGATTTGGCGATGTGGAACCTCAGAATAGATTGTTATGAGATTGCAACTCATTATCATCAAATAGTTGATCGATTCGATGATGTGGAACCTTAGAATAGCTTGTTATGAGATTGTAGCTCATTATCATCGAACGGTTGACCGATTCGGCGATGTGGAACCTCAGAACAGCTTGTTATGAGATTGTAGCTCATTATCATCGAACGGTTGACCGATTTAGCGATGTGGAACCTTAGAACAGCTTGTTATCAGATTACAACTCATTATCATCGAATGG